>MU380564.1:0-21318 GCA_022495085.1 Xylaria sp. FL1042
CAAAAAAAAAGCAAAAATAGCGTTTTTAAGCTAATTTAATTAAAAATATTAAAACGTTAATAGTTAATAATTATAATAATTATTTAAAAAAAAAAAATAGTTATAACTTTAGCTATTAAATAAAAACATTTTAAGTATAAGCCTTAAAATATAAATATTTTATACTATTGTTTATATAAGTAAATATATAAATAATAGGAGATAGCTTATACTTTAAGAATAAAAAAGCAATATTTATAACTAGTATAGATCTTTAACTAAAGCGTAATAATTACTTTAGCCAAGGCTCTGTACTGAGTGGATATAAAGCAGAAAGCACATCCAAGGCATACGTGCATATGCGGGGGTTTTATGCTTGAGTGAAATTGATATACCTGGTATATGCACTAAGGCCTCTTAGGCAGGTACCGTGCTTATACCTACTTAATCAATACTTATCAGCCCTCTACGTCACCATCCCGAAGTTCTATAGCATGTGTCAATGTTCATACGCTCGTCATTTTTTCGCTCTCGTGAGCCCGCTTACAAGCGCCCCGTTCTCTCGGCCGCCAAAATTAGCAATTGGGGCATAACGCGACTATGTTAATACAATTCCCCCAATGTGAACCTTTGTCGACTCGTCAAAGATATGAGGTCTCTCTATTTGCTTGGCCGATTATGCGCGCGAAATATCATTCCTAGAGCGGCGACGTCAACCAGGTCTGCCCATGCGAACCTCGGCCCATCTTCCTGGACACTTCGATCCGCACTTTTTCGATCAGCGCCCGGCCGCAAGTACCAGGCAAAGGGTGTAGTCCTCAAGGGTGTAGTCCTCAGGGCCGCGATAAATGGCGTCCTCGGCACTGCAGCTTTCGTTAAGCTCTCAGAGAAGGACAATGGCAGCACAGAGCAGACGGCCGAAGGGCGCATGCTGCAGGCATCGACCGAGGAGCGCGAAAAGACAGTCGACGAGAACAAGACCGGGCTCTCCCGCTGGACGCAGGAAGTCGTGCTTTTTCTAGACGTCTACCTATGGGAGCCGTTGTGCACAGGCGTCAGATTTTGTCATCTAGTTATCATTTTCGTACCTGTAATACTATCAGTGCCGGTGATATGGATCGGACGTCGCCAACCAAGCCATAATAACGAAAGATCCGGGACTCTTTGGTGGTACGACTTCCTCGTCTGGAGCATGGAGGCTGCAGGGCCTGCATTCATCAAGGTGCGGCCGATTCTCTCTTCCCCCGTCCTTCCCCCCCTTTTTGCCCCTTTTCCCCTTGACTCTCACTAGCTAACTCTTCGGCTATCTATATAGCTTGGTCAATGGGCTGCGTCGAGGACCGACATCTTTCCTATCGAGATGTGCAATGTCATGTCCAAACTCCACTCCAACGCCCCAGCGCATTCCCTCCACGCTACCAAACGAATAGTACAAGCCGCCTTCGACGGCCGAACTTTTGAAGACATATTTGAAGAATTCCAAGAGCAGCCCCTTGGTGTTGGCGCTATTGCGCAGGTATACAAGGCCAAACTGAAGCGCGATCTTGCCGCCCCCGGCGATATTGATATACTAGACGCTTCCGCTAATATTCGGGAGAACGTTCGTCGAAACGTGCATACTGTCCTCAAAAGCAGCCCGCACCGCGTACCATCCACATATGTCGCCGTCAAGGTCCTGCACCCTGGCGTCGAACGTACTGTGAGCCGCGATCTGCGCATCATGTACTTCTTCGCCTCGGCGCTCAACTTAATACCTACCATCGAGTGGTTGTCTCTACCCGACGAGGTCACACAGTTCGGAGAGATGATGAACCTGCAGCTGGATCTTCGCATCGAGGCAGCCAATCTTGCTAGGTTCCGCAAGAATTTCAAATCGCGCTCGACGGCCTGGTTCCCTTTCCCGTACCTCGAATTCACGACCCGGGAGGTCTTGATCGAAGAGTTTGCCCAGGGTATACCGCTTGCTGATTTTCTAGAAAATGGAGGTGGCGCGTTCCAGCGCGATATCGCGCACGAGGGCCTTGATGCTTTCTTGCGCATGCTACTTATTGACAATTTCGTGCATGCGGACCTGCATCCTGGCAACATCATGGTGCGCTTCTATCAAACCCAGCAACCCAACCTCAAACTTCGGCGCCACGACCAGGCGCATCCAGATGAGCAGCCCGATGTTACAGAGGAGGTACTTTCACGGCTGCGACCCCATCGAAAGAAGAAAGACACTGCAGATTGGGAGGCCGAATTAAACAAGATCGACGCTGAAGGCTTTCGGCCGCAGCTGATTTTCATTGATACAGGCCTAGTTACTGAGCTTAATAATACTAATCGCCGGAACTTCTTAGATCTTTTCAGGGCGGTGGCAGAGTTTGACGGTTACAAGGCGGGCCACCTGATGTGCGAACGTTGCCGACAACCGGAGGCCGTCATCGACAAGGAAGTGTTTGCTCTGAAGATGCAGCATCTCGTCTTGTCTGTCAAGAGCCGGACCTTGGCTCTTGGCAATGTCAAGATTGGAGATATCCTACAGCAAGTGCTCGACATGGTGCGCGTGCATCATGTGAGATTGGAAGGCGACTTTGTAAACGTCGTCATTAGCATCCTACTTCTAGAGGGGATAGGACGGAGCCTCGATCCAGATCTTGACCTGCTAAGCAGATCGTTACCAATCCTAAGACAACTAGGGGCTCAAAGCGGATGGTCAACTAGTGACTATCCGATGGTGTTTATCTGGGCTGGCTTGGAAGCGCGTCGTTTCATGCAGGCCAGCATTGAAGATGTAAGACACCCCCCTCATAACTTAACCACCATTATACTAACACAGACACCACCCAGGTCGAGAGATGCGTCAAATACGATTTATTGTCGCCAAATGTATAACACGATAGATACTCTTTGTTTCTATATTTGTACTTTCTAGAAGCGAGGTAGCATTACAGCGGCGTTTTAGGCATTATAGGATTGAGACAGCATCTACACCACTTATATAGATATAAAGGTACATAGTGATTGACCGAATGAAATGCAGATTTCGGCGGGCAATATTAACTTTCAAAGACTATTTTTTCGAACTCATCCAGCTCATACTACCACAATCAGAACGAGTCCTACTGCAACTGTGCCGCTAGCGCTGTAACCTGATCCAAAAGGTCCTGGTCCTCACCCGCAGCATTGGTCAGCACCTTATCCCTCAAATGATCAACCTGCAGCCCAGCCTCAGTCGGCGCGTTCCCCTGCGCCGTCTCAATCCGACTAACCTGCATCTCGAGGAAGAACTTGGGAACCTTAATCGCGAGACTACCCCCCACACTACGGATGCCGGCTTCGGTAGCGAGATACACGTTCAGCGCGTCCTGGAAGGAGGCCAAATCAGAGTCGGAAAGCGGGTCCGAGGTCGCGAAGTTCGAGAGCGCGAATTCGAGGGGTGTTTGCGAGGACTGGGAGAAGTCGATTGAGGAGAAAGTTGTCGAGCCTGAGGTTACGTCTGGCACCCCTGCGATTGTTGTGTCTGTCGAAGAGCAGGTGACGGTGTCTGCTAGACTGTCGGCTACGTCGGCGACTTCTTCTGGGAGCGCCGTCGAGCCGATCACGAAGCAGGCTTGGGATTGACGTGATGCGATCGCTATCGGGCCTGAGGGGAGCGGGATTGTGTCCTCGGTTGTGACGAAGGGGATTTTGGGGAGGGCTGTGGCGAGGCCGATGAAGGCTGCGAGGGGGATTGAAGAGTACATTGTGAGCGAGTTTAGGTTTTTCTTTTCTCTTTTTTTTTGATCCCTAGGGCTGAAGAGGAGGAGGTATGCAGGTGTGGTAGAAAGGATGGGTGGACGATCTATGTATTAGGTGATCAATCGGTGACGAGCCAGCGAGGTGGAAGAGCAGGAACGAAGGGAAATCCTTTCCAGAAGGAGGGTGAATTAGCAAGAAGATGAAAGTAAGAATGAAAATGATGGTAGTGAAGATGATGATGAGCGGATTATCAAACTGCGCATCGTGAGACTTTATGGACGGATGAGCGTGGAACCCGCCAAGCACACGAACGGGTGTGGCGTTTCACACATCGTGACATATTCAGACGACAGAATGTTGAGACGAGGTTGCGTTGTCTCAAGTCCATCCAAATCCACAATTAACGTATCCATCGCATCTTATCAGCTAAGATTCAAAGGTGCCGAATAGGTAGTTCCTACCAATGAGAGACGAACTCAAGAGTTAAGCTACTCGAGCGATAACCAGGATTCGTCCTTCATCACTACCAGGGGCAGGGACACATTCGCAAGCTGTCGAGGCTCATGATGCCATCCTTGATTCGCGCAGTAAGCGAGTTCCAAGGGTTTACCACAGAGGTCTCTCTACTTAGTATGTAGTTGTTGTCATTGTTTCACGATGCCTCGCGACCAATCAGGGGTTACGGTGCTGTATGATCTGCCTGATCCCTGCACGAACCAAGCGCGCCGAGATAACCGCATTTCAACGTCGCTTCGACAACACAACATGTCACAACACTCACGTAGACTCATTAATACATTCGTCAATCCAGCAAAATGAATGGTGATTTCTCATTAACGCATCTGAATACTTCGCCTAATATAAGCTGAAGATGACTTGGCTACATCCGCCATTCTGAGGGCCCGTCCCTACTCTCTTCCGCAAGAAGTGAAGGAATGTCCAACCAACAAAAACCCAGCATCAATACTTCACCCCACTTCGACTGCAACCGTTCCAGCTCGTCACTGAGGCTTTAGACCGACGACTCAGAGGGCAATAAGGGCAAGGCCAACGGCCTTGAGGAGCTCGTTGACAATGGGGCCAACAGCGAGGAGGACACCACCGACAACAAGGTCGAGGCTGAAGACAAGGCTCTTGAGGGCAAGGACGAGGGGAGTGAGGTAGATTACGACCTTGCCTACATGTGGCGTCAGCATATAAATCACTTTCGCTTCATACAGATGATGGTAAATCCATCCGTATAACGTTCGTTAATTACGTACCGAGACCGAGCTTAAAGAGGATCTTCTTGACGGTGAAGAGAACCTCGAATATGATGGCAGACAGCGTCTTGAAGAGATCAGGCTTGCCGAAGCGGGCCTCGACGAGGGCGCGCTTGACGACGGTTCCGTTCACGGCCGTCAGGAGGTCCGTGATGGCCTGGAGCTGAGGCGCGATCTTGGTCGCATCTGCGGTGGCGTCGGCGTCGGTCAGGTTCTCGGGCACAGTTTCGAGGGTGGAGTCTAGTCTATGTCAGTCACGACGAACTCTTGCGCTGTCTATTGGGCTGCTACTCACTGATGATGGCCGTCTGCTTCTGGATGTCTGCCAGAAGAGTCGTCAGGCTGGCACCTAGCTCCTCGTAGTCCTGGCGCTTCTCGATGCCGCTGGAGACGGCGATGGGACCGGCGAAGGCACTGGCGAGGAACCCGCCAATAGCGAAGAACGTAAGGAACTTCATTGCGCTAGGTGGTAGAGCGAAGTTGGAATGGAAGAGAGAGTGAGTGATTGGAAGCAAAGATGAGACTGCTAGACCCGCGAATGTGCCTGTGCTGATGGTGAACAAGAGTGAAGCTCCTTGAGAGAGATTGAATGCCTCTATTTATCTTTTTTTTTTCCACCTCTGCCTACTCGCCAGTGGCAACAGTTCTCCCCCTCGTAATATGCGCACCTCTTTCACCATGTTCCTAATTTTAAAAATGTATTTCCTACGTCACTGTCTATCCCGCATACGATGCACTATCGTGTCGATCTTTCTCCCTTTCCCCTTTCCTCGCTGTCGACGAGATCCTGTGGCAGTTTCTTGCTCACAACCGCTCCTATACCCTCCATTGTGTAGTGAAGTGTATTTCAACCGGAAATGCTTCTGAGATCAGGAAGCAAAAACAAAGATGCCAGCTTCGTGCCAACGCAGCTCAGCACAAATTATTCAGTCCTTTGAGGAAAAGATCGACCCTCGTCCCTTGTCACAGAGCAGGTCAGTAGAAACCAATATTGGTTATCCTCTGGATGTATTCATCCAGCAGTCAGTGAACAGTCCTAATGCAGGCTCCCCTTGTCATTGGACGTGCCTCTTAGGTCTAGGCTGCATGTACTTACGTCTCGAAAGCATTTATCCCCTGAAGCTGTCTATATGGGGACGCGCAACAACAGCCGGTCAAGGTCATTTCACCAGTCCAAAATAACTCCATGTGGCATCGTGATATGCCTGATGATGTCAATACCTTTACTTTTCAGGTTTTCTAAACAAGATGAAGATATTTCCACATCACGATGGTTATTTCTGAATCTTCCCTTCGACAGGGATGTACCCGAGCCCGAGGCCTCACATTATGCCCTGAAGATCGCAACAGGAGAACTTTTAAGCTTCTTTTGCAGAGATGATCACGCCGATCTGAACCTCGATCTCTCAGATGTAGAGAGAGAAGATAGCCGATAGTTCACCGCCGTCTGTACGTCGACATGATGCGCCACATCGACCGAAAATGGGTAACTTAGCGAACGCTCTCCGAAAGACTCTTGATCCATATTACTTCGCCACTTATTGCTTCAGGGCAACAAGATAGGATCTGACCCAACCGTTCACGGATACCTTGGATACGTTGCTTAATATGAGCCTCCATTAATCATTGGGGAGGTGCTCCCCTGCCGAGCGACGTAACGCTATTACATCGCAGACCAGCGGCTAACATCTGGGGTAATACAACTCAATATTGAGACGCAGATAGGCGCAATTCCAATATAATTGCCGGTGGGCGCTAATCGGATTACTCCGCCGCTCGGTTATTTACCCGGACCAAAGCACATCATCGGTAGGCGTGATTCCAGGGCCAGCTCACCTCATACCTAAAGCGGTGTGAAAGCCAAGTTTCTCGGTCACATACACACACTCTACATACTCTATCAACATATGCCATCTCATGCATATGCATTTGTTGATTTACGAAGAGGATTGCGATATATCATAATACCACTTCGTGACATCAACAGGTCTCCCTTTGTTGGGGTAGTCGCCGGTGGAAATGAATTGCGCATTAACTAATATGGAATCCAGGAACAGAAAACTTGATTTCAGATATGTTTTTCACGATAGAGGCTGCCTATGGACGCGGCTACTGCCGAAGAGTAAGGAGACTTTCCCATCTCGTGACCCATATATTACAGGCTTTTTAGCCCTGCTCCTATTCCAGTTGATGGAAAATATTACACAATCGATACAACCACGGGCTACGAACCCTTTGGGTCGGAAGTCTTCTATTTACTTCGCCATTATATCCACTGATGAGGGAATCGGCTTTGTCGATCAGAATGCTTTTTCGATCGATTATTCTTGCCTGCCATGTTGGGAGATCGTCACTCCTACGGGCCGCCCCGGTTTGTAATGGGATTACAGCTCTCATTCTTATTTCCTAAGGTTCATCAATACGATGGCTTACTAATGTTTTTTAAGCACTTTGATGAAGTACGTGAGGGATGGTTGGAGCTATACATCACGACCACGACGTCTTGACTAGGTACCTACTCGACTAATGTGATGGTTCAATTGAAACTAACGTCATTTCTATCGGGTGAAATGATGAAAGGGTCTGCAGAATATGCTATGTAATTTAGGGCAGTCTTTAGGTAATTAGTGTTTTGATTAGCAATATTGTATCCCTGGAGTGATTCTTTTGGAGAACGGAAAGTGATTTTTTTGTTCCCGTTCCCGTTCCCGAAATCCTGGTAGTTTACACATCAAAGCACACGAACACTCCTTGCGGTCTACGTGAGCTTCTAGTTTCTACCGGGAATAGTTATATTTACAATAATGAATCCCATTTTTTTATCAACCCAGGTAGGCCAGGCAGGGTGCATGACCTGGTTCGGGCGGAAGAAATCAGGTCATGAGCAGGAAGCAAAACTGTCTAAACGTGAGTTTTCAGGCGAAGTCGCCAGTATTGTAAATCCCTATAGTAATAGTGATATATTTCTCATTTCTTTCCTCCTTTTGTTGGTGGTTATTGTAAGTTAGGTGTCGGCCGCATAGACACATATTTGATTTGAACATATTTTCAATTCATAATATATTATCAGCTCTAATCTCTGATTACTTTTCATTCAATACTTCCCTTTCTTTTTCCGCTTGCAATGTGTTTGCCCTTTTTTCAGTCTTTTTTTGTATCATTCACGAGCAATCATATGCCTTGAGATAACGGTAGGGTAATCTTACCTATAATTAGTCAAAGGTGCTCGACCAGGCCCGTAGCTCCATCGCATCTGCGACAATCAATTGTGGCCCATTGGAACATATTGGAAGCTAATTTGTTTTGTTCATGAAGTTTACCTCGAGCTTTCAAGAACTTGGCTTCGACTGCTTGTAATGTTCCCAAGGGAGTGGCTGGGCAAAACTTCACCAAGTAGTGCATAGAATCGTATAAGGCGGCGGTATCCTGCTCAAGTGCATATAGCTTTTCGAACTCCTCACAGCACTTCTGAGCCCAACTCTCAAAGAATCGGCGCTTGTGAGCAAAAGGAAACTGGTCTGGGCTCCACGCTCGCATACGCCCAAGATCGCGCCATATTACGGGTATTTTCTGAGCATACGCACTCTCATTTCCAAAATAGGGGCGATATTCATGTTGATGCTCCAAGATATAGGCATCGCATTCCTCGGGTTCAAAATCCAATCCCCCGTAAGAAGCGTCGAACTCGGCACAGTACTCTACCGCAATGTGAGGTTCGCAACAGGTATGATAATGGCACTTCTCGGTGGGGTTGTTCAATACAGCGGCTAGCGGTGGGAGAACCAACTCGCAGCTATGAAATTTCGTGCGGAACGGGCTCGCATATACGCTGGCGACGGATGAGACCGAACCAAAAATCATCGGAACCCTCACATCATGGTGCATGTAGTGAGTGATGACACGTCGACACATATTCTCGGGGAAAGTCTTGGAGACACTTCGATAAAGAAGAGGAATAATACCAAGAAACCAACAACACCAAGCCCGGCTTGATGAGTCTTAGATCAAATACACTTAGAGTCTAAAAAGGCTAATGTTATGATTCTAACAAAACCAGCCTGTGATAAACTCCCTGTACGGCTCTGGGGTGGTACCTATACGTCTCAATGAGATGACAAGAAAGAGAAGAGGTAATGAAGTGACTAGAGTCGACAATTCGTGGCTAGCAATGCTGACTCGTTGCGTGTTTATAAGAATGTGCTTCAACGATGAGCACTGAATTCTTAAAAAAACAGTAACAAAGGCGCGAAAATCATAGCGAGTCTTGAAAGAATGGATTATCAACAATCACTATTGAACTATTAACCTGAGCTTTGTCTGCTTTGTCTAAAACTCGAAAGGATGTGAGGCTATGGAGGAATGTACTTTAGGGTAAAGATGAATGAACAAGCGACCCCGTATGGTCACTAGCAAGGACCCGAGGCTGCAACGGTTGAGGCGTCCTTAGGAATAATGCCAGCGTCAACAGCACTCTTGTAGCACCACCTCCATTCATTGAAACCAGCGATCCAGTTACATTTCCACGACCAGAACACCCAGCCGCCGGAGCGTTCAAAGGCCTGTACTTGGGCAGCGAAGAACTTTTTGTACCAGTCATTGTTGGCATCGGTGTCGCGGATGTCGAACTCGCTGTTATACTGCGCATCATCTGCCACAGAGATAGACCACTCCCCAATGATGATGTCG
The DNA here is from genome assembly GCA_022495085.1 of Xylaria sp. FL1042. NCBI lineage: Eukaryota > Fungi > Ascomycota > Sordariomycetes > Xylariales > Xylariaceae > Xylaria > Xylaria sp. FL1042. The sequence continues at coordinate 9,651 of MU380564.1, forward strand.
TCTCCTCCTCTGTTGTCACCACAAGCGGCAGAAATATAGCCGTCTTGGCTGACAGTAACCGATGTATCCCATTTGTAATAACGATGGTCGTCATAGAATGCGAAAGTGGTGTCAGGTAAGTTCTGACTGGGATTACCGGAGCCCCAAGCCTCACCCTGTCGATGATATTAGGTCTATAATCATTATCTTGGGCGGCTGTAGACATACCATGAACTGAACGTGGAGCTTGTTAGCATCAGCTACTCCAAGTTGGGACTCCCGGTCTCGAATCCGAGTCCAAGCATTTGGATAATAATTGGCTATCATGTCAGCAGCTTGTGAAGGATAGTCGCCAGAGTGTACAGGCTCGTTGATAACTTGTAGCATTCCCACATTGTAGTATGCCGAGTTGGTATGGACTCGTTCTGTCATCCATTCCAAGAACTTGTATGCGCGTTCGTAGTTATCCGCTGTATAAAATCCAGGTGAGTCAACCACATGTCCAGTGTACTGCTGACCTGGGAACTGGGATCCCGGTCCTCCGTGGAGGTCCATTATAACATAAATCCCCAATTCAGTGCAGTTCCCAACGACATAGTCTAGGTACTCAAGGCCGCCTTTTGGGTAGTATTCGCCGTCGTTTACCAAGTCTTCGTTAATCCAAAATCCCACCGGAATTCGAACGGTGTTTAGGCCATAACTTTGAATCTCCTTGAGGTCATCGGCAGTAATCCAGGTCTGCCAATGGTTTCGGAAGGCGGCGTCCGCTGCGTCTTGACCGAGGGCCTGAACGCATGACCATTCATCGTTGGCGCTGCCGCAGCCCATGCTGCTCCATTCATCGCCTGCCATCCATGGCTCAATGATGAATGATGAGCCGAGGTTCACGCCCCTGATCTTATCGGAACTAGGTAGCCATCGTCTGCTTGTCTTGGGCGCATCGTTTGAGGAAAGCGAAGCTATAGATAAGTGAGTAAATAATGAACTTAGGCTTGGGTGAATGCAACACACGTCTGGACTCAGCCAGGGAGGCTGCAGCGATGGTCAAAGCGATCGACGCTCGGGAGCTGAATCGCATCTTGAGGAATGTCGGTAGTGCGTGACAACAACACAGCGGTCCCAACACTGAGAGCAGTCGGGAACACAGCGTCGCGATCAAGTCATTAAGTATACTCGGCAGTCTCACCTAATTATATCACGGGGGCAAGTTACTGCGCTCTTAGTAAGACTTAACAGCATAGTATATTGAGCGTCACCCCTTTCATTGAAATCGCATTCGCATTAGATCCTGCATACCGTTCTGGCGGCGCGCAAGCACCTCCTCCATCTAGGTAGATCTAGGACGATCACAACCCCACCTTCTCATCGAGCCCGTTCAGCGCCGAGAAAATCTACGGTATTCTGGGAAGCTCAAAGCCTAGTCCTCGGGCACTGCTCAGATCCTACGGCCACCTATGCGGCGGCTCGTTTCATAAACATCGGTGGCTGCGGACACACCTCGGCGCCACGTCAACAGATCAGGATCGGGACGGAGCCGAAGCGCTGATGATCAGCTCTTCAATGTCAAGAGATTGCTTGAGACTAAGAATTGGGCGTCCAAGTTTGTCGGCAAAATCATCGTTCATAATCAATACGTGAGTAGATGAATTGAAGTGATTTCATGTTATCTTGTCCCCTAATTGAAGATCTTTAGAAAAGAGTCAGTGTTTCGAGCTGATCTTTTTTCTGGGGCTGGCGCCAGCAGCATACCCCTGAAATTTAGGGCTGTCTCATCCCCTAAACACCAATCATATCATAAATTGAATGCCGATCCTATTATAATCGTGGTGTTTATGACCTAATTTGGCTTGCTTCCATCAGGACTACTCCCCGCTAATTATAACAACTAATGTAGCACGTTGCTGTTCTTCAACCGTCTGTGATGGCATCCGTGATACTTGACTCGGGTCTCCGTTAAAGCTCTGTGTCACGATGAAATATCTTCGGTGGTAGAGTCACTATTGTTGTTGAGGATTCGTTTCCTAGGAGATTCACCTAGGCTGAGACCTTAGGAGCATGTCATTACATCGCATTCGGATCAAATCGCCAGTGAGCTGACTCAGGCCCGTATTAAGGTGCATTTTACAAAACACAAAGTCGCCACACTTACGGTTGACGTTCACACGTCATCATTCTTCGCAATGCGAAATCTCCCTAATTTCAATAGACAGCGACTTGTAGCATGACAAATTGAAGTCAACTGACTTATATCTTAGTTGGGTTTAGAAGAGATCAATTACATTAAGCGTCACACAGAGATTACTAGGTTTCGAGAGATACTATAAGAAAGATGCATGAATGCGCTTCGTCATTACTTCTCCCCTCTTCACTCTTGAGATATTACACTAGTTCCTATGTGTAGTTTGGCCTTTCAATGACAGCAGACAATAAACTTTCCCAAAGTCAAACGGCCCGCACTCGTCATTCAGAGACGTGGAACAGCGCCTTTCAGGCGTTCTTTGAGTGTCTTACTACAAAGCTTTAAAGAAGGCCATTCTCAAAGGCCTCGTACATTTCAAAGAGACATAAAGCGCGTAGGGAAGATAAAACGACGCTCTGTGTCCGTTCAGCTCTAGGGAGTCGATAAATATACTATACTTCAGGAAAAAAGACGATCTGAAAACTCTTAGTTGTAGTCAGTATGTGTCTCAAGATTGTAACTCACACTATGATGTGCGACGTACGACCTATAATGCGTCGCCCATCTAACCCAGACTCACACATCGTTGACCCTTTCACGGCTCCAGGTGAGAGATGTTGCACCACCAGCACGTCAAACCCCAGTGAAGGTCCTCAATGTCCTGCGCACAAATGCTGCCAGGTTACGGTTCGCTCATTTCCGTGCAGCTGCGGCAACACCGTCGAATACCATCGCTACAAACCCACACGCCCGCCATCTGCATACACAATGGAAGCCGCTAGGGTCCCAAGCCAGGGTGTCTGGCGCAATTTACAAAGCCTCGACGATATCTCAAGCCCCGAAACCCATGTCCACCCTGCACCATCTGAAGAACTACAGATCGCGCGACGGGGATTTAAATACGCCATCGAACAACTCGGGCAAATGGCAATCGAGCTCACGGCCGCTTCCAGAAAGAAAGAATTGAAGGAGCAAAACCTGAAGAATGGCGCGCCGTACGAGAAGCAGGTCCGGACCGCAAATGACGAGTTGAAACAGAAGGCCGCTATGGCGTGGGATGTACAGAGCACGTATTACACGTGGATGCACATGAAAGAAAAGTTCGAACAGGCGGAGCGCGAAAAGGCTTTTGCTGTTGAGATGTTAGCTTAGACACAAGTGTTCGGTGATGCGATGTCGCAATTATTGTAGGAGTACATATATACATAAATATAAGTTAGACGGTATGAAGAATTCAAGCGTACTAAGGTGCCGACGTAGCTATTACCGCTATTGTAGGGGTAGAATGTGGAACTTGGGGAACCCATAGGCCCAGATAAGAATTGCACCCATGTCCTTCGGGACACAACCATAATTGGTACACTATTACCTATTAGCGTCTGTGCAGTAGTCTGGGGTATCTAAGCGCGACAATGATCCCGCCCACCCTTTTCAGATAGCCCATGAATAGACCGCGTCTAATATGAATAAATGAATGAATTGCACGATCATCTACACCCACATTAAGTCTTCATATCCGATAAAAGCGCTCTCGCCGCTTGATAATTCTATTGGTATTGAAACGGAGAAGCGACATGGCATCCACTGAAGGCAAGCTGACCCTCCAGCATCTCAGCGTAGGTTTACCCTTATCAATACTTTATTATCTTGGCACCCGCGCAGATTGATCTAACTGTGACCCAGGACTCACAATCACAAACCATCCTCTGGCTTCTCGAGGAGCTTGAGATACCGTACAATCTCAATCTTTTCGAGCGAGGGAAGAGCGGCCGCAACAAGAACCGCGCCCCCGAAAGCCTGAAGGAGACGCATCCCCTCGGCAAATCACCCCAGCTCATCACCGCATCAGGGCGTGTCATTGTCGAGCGGTCAGCCATCGCAGCTTATCTCATCAAGACATACGACAGCACAGGCAAGTTCACGGTCTCCGGCCGCGACGAAGACCACGATGAGTTGCGCGAGCAAGAACTCGTGGGCTTCGCCGAGGCGAGCTTCAACGTGGTGGCCATGACGGCCATGATGTTCTACTATCTGAAGGTCATGTCGCCGTTCTTCATACGACCGCTCGTCGCAGCTGTTAGCACTATGATTCACGTTGGATACGTCGACAAGGAATTCGATGCGCAGTTCAAGTACATGGATGGTCTACTTAAGGGCCAAGAGTACTTCATGAGCAACGAGAATCCAACGAGGGTTGACTTTGTTATGCTCTTCTTCGTTCAGACCGTATACCATAGCAAGGTTGTAGATATTGCGCCGTATCCCAATGTCAAGGCGTGGCATGATCGTTGTGTAGCTCGGCCAGCGTGGAAACGGGCTATGGAGAAGGGCAATGGGTACTCACTCGGGCTCTGAGCTCACGTGCTCATTGCCCAGAGGTATTCTTAACAACATATGTATCGTCTATGAACGGTATATAATATAAAATTAAATCGCTTGATTGAAACAAGCGGCTGTCGACATGGCGACATGACTCCGGCCGACTGACCGCCACATAACTCATCCCAGTCAAAGAGATTGTTTTACTGGTTTCGATCGCTATGTGTAGGGATCACTCTGAAAGGAGAAGATATTGTATGGAAGCTCCATTACTCGATGTGACAGCGGTCGTAGAGCAGACTTGTGTACATAACATTCACAATATGGTGAGCCGCTCGACCCAGTGATGAGATACTAGACGAAATTTGGTACGCTGGCCATTGTATGAAAAACCTGACGTATCTATGTGAATAACGAAGACTTACTTAACCTCACAGATTCCCGTTTCATTTTAAGTTTTAGACATGAACACCGATCGGCTTACGAAAAGTTGGTCTTCATGTGACTACTTAAACAAAATACAAAATTCAAATGAGACAACGTTGTGTTCACACAAGAGAATATACTCTATTGATTAAGTCTTATTTTCTTCTACTCATGAAAAGACATGAGTTGTATGAAATGTTTAAGTACCAAAACCAATTACATAGTGCTACGCGTTGCGCTTACAATCTCCATTCGCTAAAGTTTCGAGAACATGCCCATTGTCTTTGTATTACCATGGAAACTTTATCGCTTATCGGATACGGTTCTCACAACATCTGCCCAGGGAATGTTGCATGCCAGTTCATTATGATTGGTGATTTGCGTGCCCTGCTAATGCACTTATTCAGGCCTGTTCGAATAGTTTCTTACTCGACGAGGATGATTTACTCTCGAGGAAAGGGGGTGTTGAACAAGACTCAAGCGGCACTCATTTATAGGGTAACTAGATTATCCAAAAACTTAACAAGAGCTACAACTACTCATGATAGTGAAAAAAAAAAAAAAAAAAAAGTCCCGTTGAGTATAAAAGGTCAACGAGGGGCTTCATGGGAGTATCTCATAAGCCACAACCAGCCGACATTTACCCTCATAAGTAGATCAGGAACTTTCATCAAGAAGTTTCTCTTTCTCCAATCTCCATTAGAGGCTGCTCCACCAAAATTACACGTATACACATTTATTCCTAGGGAACAATTCTGTTTCACCGCCTCGGGCCGCGTCACAAGTCATTTCCAGGGGTTGAAACTACGACACTGCACCATTAGAGTTATTCAAGCACAAACGTTCGCGAGCAGGTGGTGGCTTACCGTATACCAGAGAACTTTCCAGTAGCTATGGACTCGAGTGTCAGGTCGCATCCCTTTTTAAAACTTACTCCTGCAGGAGCCTCAGCTGTTCTACTAGCAATGGTACGGCCTTCCTTCGTGATTCGGTGAACACGGATCTGCGATAGCGTAGTCATAGATGCAAGTGTCGCCAGGTCAATACAAAATTAACACTCATCCCCGACATGTTCCTGTGACGTTAGGACTACGATTCTAGCTACACAGATCTTTCCGTCGGTGAGTGAGTCATTGCATTTTGGTCCTACAGTTCATGGTGACGGCGTGTAAGCGCTCACAGTAAGCCTAACTGCAGAACAATCCAAGGCTATGGCTTCAGGGTATTGGAGGCCTCGCACTGTTAGTTCGCCTCCATCTTTGAACTCATTGCAGGCTTCAACTCTGTTCGCGTAACACTCCGGCTTTCCATTCGTGAATTACCCATAGTGGCTAGTATGGTGTCACGAAGAGACCGTCTCATCTAGCATTAATCGCGCCATCCGGTTGTAGAGCAAGTATTGGTCGCGTTGAGAGTCATGTTAGGATGAGTCAGTAGGTAGTGAAACGTCCACATTGTATGCAAGGCTACCTGAAGAACTCATTACCCTTATGATACCATCTTGTGCAACATCAATAGGCAGTTATAGTGACGAAATTCAACAATGCGACATCAGTTACAATATCAAATCTCCAGTCCCAGAGCTAGATATCTCCATGACTACATGGCACTTGTGAGATTGTCGTCAACTTGGGGGTGGCAAGTCACTTGACTACGCGTCTAGCAAATGCCGATGCATCAAACTTTTGTTCAAGGCATGGCCACCCCCGGGATTCGTTGTCTCGCCTCACAACATACACCACAGTGCGTCATCACTATCGAGTAGAGTCACACAACCGAACATATATGAGCAAGTTCTAGTTACAAGGATAGCAATATGGACTTGTGGCAAGCGGTGGATCAAGGTGTGGAGAGTCACAGAGCGCCGGCCAAGTTTTCAAATTCCGGTTGCGCGTCGCGTAGCGAATCTATCTAATCACAAGCAAAGCAAACCCATAAGACCACGATAGTAGGAGGTACTACATGAGCTGATACGGATGCCTCGAGCCATCGTGAAAGCAAGGCGGCGCGAAGAGAGGAGGGTATACAGGAGCTTCGGCCGGGGGAGTTCGGGTCCGGAAGAGTCAGGGAGGCAATAATGTTGACGAAGATTTGTGCGATGCGATAAGGGCTGACAAGAAGCTCCCATATCCAACCCATGCAGGCACAATAGCGGACATGCATCGGGACCCCTAGCCGCCTTCGACAATTCCATTCCAGTTGGACGGGTAGTCGTCGTAGGTGGATCTCACTCGAGTCCATACTGCTGCCTGCACACAGTTCTATCCTGCTACGACCCTATACCTTACTGTATACTACACGATGTATTCAGCTCCAGGGCGAAGCCCTCTTCCGTAATATCCGGTTACGCGGTAAGTGTGTATGTATTGTAGTCCACACGTAGAGAGAACCACTACCAGTCACCATCGCACACATCGACAAGGCCCCCCGATGTCGTAATATCGGCCCTACACTACTAGCGGTGGACAGGCGTGTAGCCGCCACCATGGCATAGAAATCTTGGTGACGAGGCGATGCCGGAGCGCGCTCGAGACCCTGTCCGGCTGTCTGTCCTATCTGTTGGGCGGCCTAGTCGACTTCCCAAATTGCATTAATGTCCTTTGAGGGTTTAAGCGGAGCAAAGTCCGTAGGGTATAGGTTATTTATTACTTTATGTGTTGAGCCTCGAGTGTGACTCACCCGGCATCGCATAGCAGGTATAGGTCCGGCATAGCCGACTGGGCATGAACATACTGCTCTGCCCAGCGTGCAATACTGGGACTGTAAATCAATAAAGATATATATGTGTGTATCGGAAACAGCAGATAGTTGACTAATCGGCATCGAAGTGAAGTCGCTTTCCCAACAAGTCGGGTTTCATATCGCCGGGGTCCCAATCTTATTTGGGGCTGCGCCTTTGACTGATATCTCCCAAGAAGCCCAAGTACGGGGCTGGGGAGAAGGGTGTGTCAATAACCTACATAAGATAAGTATGATATACAGTAGGAACACTACCTGGTGTATGGTGTAGGGATAAGATGGGTAATATGGTAGTGGTAACAAATAGTATGGTAAGGAAAGTTGGTAATCTTCAGATATTCGGCGAGAAAAAAAAAAGTTTTCATGACGTCGAGATTTGTCAACTCAAGCACGAAATGTCACCAACGCGGCCAGTGTACGAAAAAGGGAAGCTTCCGGAATGAGTGGAGTGGCGACTCCCGGCCGGATAGTCTCTCTTCCTAGCTAACTCGCATTTGTCTAGGTGCTGTAGGTATTAGTCGCTTGAGCCCATGTCACTCACACCTGGACTTGGCCATTCACATGTCGAGCTGCTGGCTCAGCCACACATCGAAAGCGCGTAATTCGGGTTTGGGAATGGCCGATTTCTATTTTATCTTTTTTACCAGTGACACGTCAACAAGCTTTCACTCCCGAAAATCTGGGTCGAGACTGTTACTTGTTTCTGCCCCAATAAGAGACGGATCGAAAGCGAGGCAAGCATCGTGCATGTGCATGCTGTCAAGAAGACACCCTACTAATGTAGTCCGGCTTCTCACCATGATGGCAGCACCCTGGGTGCATCACCGCTTGACCGGACCGCTTGCAGGTCTTGCATATTTTGTCGCACATTTTCCGCGCGCACAGATCATTTGCTGCGAGTGCGAAACTGTTGCGCTGTCGTTTCTCTCTATCTATTTATCGACGGGTCCGCCTCATCTTAGATGATATCTCGCAATAATGAGATGCTGTTATCTTGGTGGTACGAGGGAAGGAGAGAGATGAGAGGCAGCCGATATCTAGTGATATTACTAGAAGATAGAGCCTAACTTATCATTGGGCCAACACCTGAAGGATAGTCGGGCGAACGAGGGCCAGGTGAGGGTAACGCATGATCATTATCTAGATTTGTACAACGCAGCAGAAGACTCGCCAACGTCTCCTCAATTATGCCGTGCTGGGTGTTCACGATATCACATCACTGAGGCTAGGCTAACGTCGGTCATGGGGACGAGTGAGGACCGTCGCGATGATTTTAGCTGCATTCACATGCAAATGATTTCTACTACATGGTTGGGTAATCCTTTTCGTAGTGCAGGTGGTGTGGTGCGAGTTGCGACAATTTTGACTGGTGGATGAGTTGCCCTATCGGCGATATGGGGCTCGAAGGAGCTTGTTTGGTCGTAGGGTTCGTGGTGTCTCGATATCAGGGTCAAGCTCTCTCGCGCTACCGAGATCACGATGGTAAGCAGAGCAGTAATACTGACAAGTGCCACCGTTTACGAGAGAACCGAAGCGCTTCGCTGTCTGTGCATTGCCTTGTCGAGACTCGTCCGCCCACCATAGATAGGTAGTATATATGATTTTGTCATTATCGGCTGCCTTGCGACTTCATTCCGTCTATCGAGAGGGGCGAGTCGCATGAGCAGGAGGGGTCTTTTCGCGACACCAGCCAACAAGAAAATTTCTTCTCTATATACCAAATTTGTGCGCTGAGCTACGTCAGAGCTCAAGGGCTCATGGGCTCATGGACCGGGGCTAGCCCGGCGCGAGTCTTAAGTCTCCCGCCTCATCTTTCTTCAGGCGAGGTAGGTATGAAACAATGCAGACCGCCCTCCTTTTCCCCTTGAGCGACAAGTAAGAGTCGGTGAGTGACAACGGACGAGGATCTGCCTGATAGTCGTGCCGTGTTGTCTTGGTGAGAGATCCTATTTCCGGGTCGAGGCCAATGAATTGTTTCTCCTAGTTGACGATGTGTCAAAAAAAGAAGACTCGGTGGAGGTTGACCAGACCGTTTCGGTCGAGCTATTGGGTAAGTGAGGATGTAGGATTGCTCAGTCAACTGGTGTCGGATTCTATAGCAACTGAGGAGGGTGTGTACTTTTTGGGGTATGTCTCTGCAGGGCCCATGTTCTGCCCATGGATGCTCCAATCGGGAGCGGCACACTTGCATGCGGCCTGAAGGCGAGGCCCTCAAATTGACCACACATTTCACAGCATTACCTCTCAGCCCACACAAATTGGACATCAGTGCATTATGAGCACCAACTTCCGCCGGGCATCATGGCATAAACAGAGCAAGGTACCGCACCATGACGTTCATTGTTATGAGTCACCTTGGGTGGTAGACCGACGAGATCGGAGCTCTTTGCCTTCGGAGGGGAAGTCTGAGGTCGGTGAGGTTCGTACATTGTAATGAAGACGAGTTATTAGGTAGTGGGGGATGGATATGGAATATGAAACAGAACAAGCAGAGTATTCCTTCTTAGGAATAACACTGTACATAGTAAGAATAGTAAGGCGGAAATAAAACAATGGTACCCTACTGTGTGTCGTATGTAAACTTGACAGAGGGGCACTGCTACTGATGTACACTAGCACATTTGAAAGCCAGCCCGGTGAGAAGTGCGGTAGGGCAGCTACCATAAAGATATCCAGGCATCTGGTTGGCGGATGGTTGTGTAATCTCTCAGCAAAGAAGCTGAGCCATACTACGTTGGCCGAGCCCTCTCACTACGTTGGCCTGAAACCCACTTAGCTGCATATTAGTTCAGCCACCCGACAGGAGGTCATTTCACTCTATGTACTAACCTCTATAGATACCTTTACAATATATAATAATATACAAAAAAAATTATAGGTAGTTATTAAAACTGTTTTAATTAACTATTTTATTATTTTTTGCAATTATTTTAATATTATAAAAATAATTATTCAGCCTGTTTATTTAATTCTAGTTATATTATAATAAAAATATTAGCAGTAATAATTTAGCAGCAATATATTATTTTAAATAATATTAAATTTATTTAAAGTTATTAAAAACATAGTTTTTATATAATAATAACTTATAATAAATAAAAAAAATTATTATTATTTTTATTTTAACAGCTAAAAAAATTTATTAAAAATTTTAGCGCTTATTTTTTAATTTAAATATTTTAACTTTTAGCTTAACTTTTATTTATAACTTTTATTTATAATTTTTATTTATAACTTTTGTTTTAATTTATATTTTAATATTTTAACTTTTATTTTAATTTTTATTTTAATTTTTATTTTAATTTTTATTTTAAATTATTATATAAACTTATAATAATAAAGTTTTTATTAAAAATAAAAATTTTAATAAAAATAATAATATAATTATAAATTTTAAATATATTAATTTTAAGTAAAAAAATATTAAAATTACTAGCAATATATAAAAATAAAAAAAAATTATTATATTTAAAAAATAAACATTAAATAAATTATTTTGCTTAAATTATAATATAAAAGTTATATTTTATTTTTAAGCAATTTTTAAATTTTTATTATAATTTTTAGCTTTAGCGCTTATTTTAAAGCAAGCTTATATATTTTTATTTAAAAAAGCTATAAAAATATAAACAGCAGGCTTAATTATTTTTAACTTTTTTAAATAAAATATTAATATAAATAAAAAAAAAAAATCACTTTTTATAAATAAAAAAAAAATAAAATATATATTTTTAAACTATTATTATTAATTAAATAAAAAATAAAACTTGCTTAAAAATAAAAAAATTATTAAATTTATTTAAATTTAAAATATATTTTAAAACTTTTAAATATTTTAGTTTTTATAGCTTTGCGCTTAAAATATTTAATATTTTTAAACCTTTTATATTTTGCTAAAAAAAAATTAATATTATTATAATATAAAATATAATTTTTATAAAAATTATTACTTTTATAAAAAAAAAAGTTAAATATAATAATATATTATAAAATATTATTAAAAAATTTAATTTTTAACTATAAAAA
>MU380565.1:0-21224 GCA_022495085.1 Xylaria sp. FL1042
TTATTTTTTTAAAATTAAACCTTGCTTATATATTTTAATTTTATTTGCAGCTTTATTATTTTATTTTGCTTTAACCTTTTGCTTTTATAGTTTTAACTGTTAATATATTATTAAAATAAAATTATTAAATTAAAAGCGTTAAGGTTTTATTATGCTATTATTATTTGCTTGCTTTTTTTTTTTTTTTGCTTTAATTATATTAATTAATATTTAATTAAGCTTAATTAAATAAGTTTTTTTTATACTTAAATAAATTAAGCAAATAATTTTAAAGCTAAAATAAAAGTAATTAAAGCATGCTTTTTATTTATAGCTTTTATTAGCTATAATATATTATATAAATAGTTTATTATTTTATAAAGCTATATATTAGCTATATTATTTTTAGTTTATATTTTTAATATATAAATATATTATAGCTGCTTGCTTTTATTTTTTATAATTTAATTATAATATTGCTAGTTTTTTTTTACTATAATTTTAAATTTTTTTAAGCTTAAAATAATAAATAAAATTTTAATTTAATTAAATATTAATATTAATATATATTATTAATATAAAAATTATTTATTAAAGTTATAACTAAAAGTTTATATATTTTATTATAATTAAAAAAATAAAACTAATTAATAATATATATTATTATTTATAATTATTTTTTATATATTTTAAAAATATTTAGCAAGCTTTTTTTTATTAAAAAGCGTTATTTATTAACTTAAAAATTTTTTAGCGCTTTAAGCGCTATTATAATTATTTAATAATATTTAAATATATAAATTTTAAATATTAATATAAACAAATTAAAAAAGTTAAAATAAAATTATTTTAAATAAATTGTAAATATATTAAAAACAAAAAAAAGAAATATTTAAAATTTAATATAGATTAAAAAAAAAAATAAAAGCAGTTAAAATTTAAGCTATGCTAAAAATAAAAAATAAAAGCAGTTAAAATTAAAAGTGCGCTAATAATAAAAAGTAAAAATAATTAAAATTAAAAGCGCGCTAATAATAAAAAATAAAAATAATTAAGATTAAAAGCGCGCGTAAAAAATATTAAAAAATATATGCAATAATAAAATAATTAAAAGCAAATATTATAAAAGCAGTAAATATATTATATATATTAATATTAATAACTATATTATAATAAAATTAAAATAATAGTTTTATAAAATATAATAAAATAAAATATTTATATATATATATATATATTTAAAGTTTTTTGCGCTAATAAATAAAGTTTTTTTTTTAAAGTAGCTATATATAATTTAATTAAGCTTAATTAAATAAAACTAAAGCATGCGCGTTATTATATATTTAAAAGGTCTTTAATAACTAAACATGCGTAAAAATATAAAATAGTGCAATAAAAAAAATATAATTAAAAAAATAAAAAATAAGTTAAATTTTAAATGCCAAGCTTTAGTTTTAGACGAGGGGCGTGTGGGAAAGATGCTTTGTGGGCAAAATAGGGTTTTGGCACACTTGGAGCTATGGGCCACCGTAACCTCCCTAGGGGTTTGCGGTGTGCAGAACTATCTAACATGTCCTACAAATCTAACTATTAAAGCGTGCGTGACAGTTAAACAGCATCCGTTGGCTCCTCTCTCTGGGCTAGTACTCAGCGGTGTGTGGTCAGATGGTATTACCCGTGTCTCGTTCGAGCCCCTGAGAGGCAACGTCGTTGGGCCGTAGTGACCGCCTGAATGTTAGTAAAACAGATGAGGGATGTTTTCTCTCCCTGGAATGGATACATCAGCGTATCACCTCCTACGTACCCCATACTTACCAATCTTAGCACGTAGTGATGTAGGTAATTATCTAATATCCTCAGTAAAGATTGAAACATCTATGGCTCTTATACCTCTGTTGCGGGAGGTGGTAATAGGGTGCATCCTTATTATAAACAATTTCTTCTAGAGATAAATACCAACGAGTACTATCTCACCTGCAATTTGTATGGGTGGTATCCCTTACTTTACGGATCGTAACGTATTACTAGCCCTCCATCGCCTCAGAAGATAAGTTGATCACATGGATGTCTCTGATATCCATATACAAATAAAAGTGCAACTGCACCCTGAGTTACGGGGAAATTCTCCTCTCTGCTTTTCATTCCGACTTCCCTAGCTTCACCATAATCAGCCTCATCTGGTGCATAGATAACAATCTTAACATCACCTCATATTTACTTACATTCTTCCTCTCTCCAACAAGACCTTCCCATTATTCGGAGTGTAAACATAGATCCCGCACATCCGTGCCCGTTCGACTCCTCAATCGCACCCAAACAGAAAAAAATGGTGGTCTTAGCGAACAACCCCTTCCCGCCGAAGGCTAGTTCTGAAATACTGAAGGTGGCAGAGTGGCTTCAGGGCCCCAACGCTCGATATGAAGACATCAACGGCAACAAATATTGCAGCAACTTGGACAAGCTAGCTTCAGTAGCAACCAATCTCGTAGAGAGCTTCGTGGAGACCATGTCGGTATGATTAACTATCATGATCATTTAGTCCTCCGCGGCTCGTTAATACTATGATTCTCATTACTTCGCTGACTTGAGAGGTTTAATCCTGCCGCATTTTAGGTTGCCCCGGTAGAAAGTCGCGTTATCGCTATTGACTTCTCCGGTCTTCCCTTTCCCTTCCCAATCAACCACGGATGGATAGTATACCTTATCCCTATGCACCCAGTGCAAGGAGTTGCGGTCGAGGACCATACGCTCTACCCGGGCCATTATTTGCAATTAGACGGATCCACTACCATATCGGGAAAATTCCTTGGGTTATTAATTACTTTCCAATTTAGCTAGCGAAAAAAACAAAGGCCTACGAAACCACATGGCCACCTTTTTGAAGAGGGGTATGAAGAAGACATAAACGAGGGCTGGGTGTTTTATTTTGAAACAATGGTGTGGGAAATGGCAACTTGAGGTGGGCGCTACCCGTTTGTGAAATATCAAAGTTAGAATGTATCAGCACTTGTCAGTTGACAGAGCCGAAGCACTATGATTCGCCATAAGCTTTCATTATGTGCTATACTATGTATTCTATAGTTATCCCCATGGAAATCCGTTGTCCAATGGAAAAGTCGCGACCTCGATCTGTTCTACACATGACAAGACAGAATGCGTTGATTACCACGTCATCAGTGGCGGTGTCGTTGCCGTTGTTCAGGCGCATACGCTCGACAACACCTCGCACAACATACCATATTGTTAACTTCGCTATGAAATACTATGTCGCCGCATTTAGTCGCGGTTTCGCGTAAGTCTAGGTAACAGGATCAAGGCCATGAGTGCTATTAATAGTACCTTGGCTTGAGTGAATGTCTCGTAGCCCTTTGGGCCCTTGACGAAGTCGGGTTTGGCAAAGCCGGCGCAGACAGGAGATGGACCTGCTTGTTGAGGCAATCTACGAGACTCTATCAGAGAAGAGAAGACGGATAGACCGACGGTCATAACTTAGATATAATCTGGATAGTGGCCTTGGAGTTCTCAGGTCCGAGTGGTTGAATAGGAGAGAAACCAAGGACTTTGAGACCCCTAGAGAATTATCGGTGATGTGGCTCTGTTCCAAACGATCTGTCCGCATAGCAGGCAGCATATTGCAGGCTTGTTATAACGTTCTGACGTTCTCAACTAAAATGACCATAGCTTCAATGATGTCTGTCACCTATGCATCAGATAAATGCAACACCTACTATGTATTATTTGCTGCACTGCCCATCATCCAGTTATTTTCTAGCACTCTATCTACTACAATTGCGAGTTGTGTCACTATATATGGATTTTCATTCTCACGCTTAGCTTCCAAGTGCTTCCTTAGTGGGTAATATGATTACATTAGAAGTTATGAATATATGGTACGCAAATAAAGCCTAGGGAAACATTTAAAGGGGTCGGCACTTTTACGCAGCGATCCGCACAAGCAAAACAATATTTGATTTGACTGACAAATAATTTGACCAGTCAAAACAAAACAACGAAAAAAAAATTATCTGAATTGTTTTTTAGATTAAATAGACGATTATTATTTTGTTTAATTAATTGCAAATAATTTAAGCAATTTTTTATATTTTTTTATATTTTTTACAGGGGTTTTTTTAATAAGAAAAGGTTAGCTGTTAACTTAAAGGTTTTGCTAACTAATACAACCTCTACGCTTACCTATCTAATCTACGCCTACCTATTTAATCTACGCCTACCTATTTAATCTACGCCTACTTATCTAATCTACGCCTACTTATCTAATCTACGCCTACTTATCTAATCTACGCCTACCTATCCACCCTTGCCTACCTCCACACCTAAGATTACCTAACTTCGCTAGCTATCCCGTGTTGACCGCGTTGACCGCGTTAGTGTATAGCCTGTATGGCTGTATGGCTGTACGGAGTATGGCTGTATGGCTGTATGGCTACGAAGACATTCGAAGGCCTCTGGGCCACCATTCGGAGTGAAAAAAGGCGCTGAACGCTAAATTTTTGTTTGGCCTATATATTTGGCAAGTATCTAAGCCAAGTCAAATACGAAAACTAGCCAAATCAGTCAAATACATCGAAATCAAGGCCCAAATCAGTCAAAATCAGTCAAAAGGGCTTTATTTGTTTTGTTTTGCTTGTGCGGAACGCTGCTTTTACGCAACGAGGAATCTCAGAGCACTTCTCCCTCGCTACGCTGCCATTCACCCAGCGGCAATAATGAATTTTGATCTCTCTACGTTTGTTCTGCTTTTGTAGTTATCGAGTTCCAGATATCAGGCGCTACGGCATGTTGTATTGCATTAAGCGCTCTCAATTGGCTCGATTGCGTGAGAGAGCTCCAGTTTACACATGTTGACTTCGCATTACACTTGATAGTTGGTTTCTGAGGAGTGAGCGAGTGTGATTCGAATGTGAACATGTCGATGTTGCCATAACACATCATCATGAGGCATCCGAGTGCTTCTGTTTTTCTTGAAGCTTCATAGCCTAAAATGAAATCTTATCATTTTTCTCATCATTTTCCCCTATTTGTGGAACCGATCACACCTAAGATGCGGTCTAGGATCTAACAATGAACATAACCTAGTATGAGAGCCAAGTGCCCTAAAATTTCGTTACATCTCGATTGAAATTATCTGGCTTGGCTCTGCTGTGAGACAATGATGTCGGGTCAGAAGGCGCACAGCTGTTGCCGGGATCGGCATCTACGCAACACGTTCAGAGGTGTATGCTCACCGAGTTTGGAGTACACTATATAAGAACGGCCTACTTGAAGGCGTCGGAATTTCAAACATGTATTATCTGATATTATCTATCGATAACATATACCTAGGCCAGATGCCTTTATGAAGTACTATGAGCGGGGACTTGGTGAGTAATTATGCCATTGGTGTATGGCCCTACTTTAGGAATGCGAATAGCATACAACACCCGACGTTACGTAGCATTCTCCAACCGCTATAGAAACCATATTCTCAATCATACGCTGGTACAAGTCTTGATCACCTGATGAGATTTGTATTACCACTCCCAGTTGTGATCCCGACTGAGTAGGCATATTTCGTAGGCGTTCATGTGGGCTACATAGAATGGCTTTTTCGGCCAGACTCGGCGGTAGGTATGCGTAATCGCCCGCTTTTCGCGCACCTTTTGTGATCTGTCACGCTGCCTTCTCAATAACCACAATGGTGAGGTCGCCACGTATGATGCATGTATAGCTACGCTATGACTACCAGGATTGCTACCTCCTTGATAATGGCAGCCGGCAGTGAGTAGACGAGCGCAACATACAAGGCAAGCCACTTCTTCTCAACGTAAGTCTCATTCTCGGCTGGCCGGTATGGCCATGCAGGAAGATCAGTTGTAATAAAACTCACTTCAAGCAGGGCCGTAAGGGGAAGGAATTCATTGTATATTATGGCAAGCCTCTTAGACCCGTTCGATTGAAAGCCCCGCCACCCCTTGGCATAGAAGACCAATGATCTTATGATAAGCTGCTGTAACATGTGAGGTAAGCAATCAATATTACTCGGTGTGGTGGAGGCGAGAAAAACGTATCGCCGCAATCGGAATCTAAGGCTCTCTGTCTTTACTGCTAACTGACACTGCTGGTAGATGTTTTAGATCAGAGTGGCACATCGGACAATTTGCTTTGGCTTGATAAATAACACATAGGTGAAATGAATTGTGATGTTCCACGCAGCGCCTGAATATCCCATCTATTACACCTGTAGGGCACTAAATCTCGGTTTTCTAAGAGAAATATAATCACACAAATTGGAACAGGAACCCGAGCATACAAAAGCCTTTACGCGTAAAGAACGCCGAACTTGGGACTCGGAGGGCATAGTGCTAGGCTTGTTGGACTCCGCATGAGAGGACTTGGAGAGTAACTTTATCTAATTATCTAGTAGCTTATCGCCAAGCCATGTAAAGGTGTAATGTAACACATCGTAGATTCTAGTTCCCTTGAAGGAAGGTACCGCAGAGCGACATGAACATTTCTCGCTGCTAGAAGTGAGTCATATGAGACGAGTCCTCGAGCGTGACCCATCTGATCCGGGGAATTGTGCGAAACCAGGGCTCAACGCAAGCGTATTGAACCTGTCAGGGTTGTCCGTCCCAGAGTGAATGGATAGCCTACGCAGTCACATAGCAGGTAGGTAGAAAGGGGCCAGTAGCTATAGGGTGTATTGGTCAATATAACCTCTATCCCTTTCAACTGGAGCATTGTCGTCTATGGGGTTGTCGTTCTTTTCAGCATAATTTGGTACGTGGTCCGTGCTAGGAAGTTCTTCAAGGGACCGATCAAAGAGGTATAGGACTGGGGCGACAGAAAATATTCGGACATAATTACAGGTAAAGCTTCCACCTAATAATAGTTAATTTTGGAATTATAAGTATCTTCATTCTTACCGCTCAGGACTAAAGCTGGGAAGGGGAAAGAAGCAGAATGGAACTCCAAGCTGGAGGAATGTACATAGCTAAGATATTGTAATCATGTCTGGCACCTCGTCCCTAGAGTTGGACGTGACACAGACCCCTCTCTCTGAAATACAACATCATGCCTGGGTATTGCCCAATCATTCGTTTTAGAGCGGGTAGAGCGCCTGAATTACCCCGCTATCTATCATGCCACCATAATTACTCATAGAAGAGGACTGAAACTCTGTAGTGATAGATTAGGTCTAACCCACAGCTCGAACAAACTTGAAATCAGTCGTCAATACACTTTCTCATCCCAAAGATCCATCTCCCAAAAGACAGTCCTCAATATGAATCGTGAGAACAACATCTCCTCTCAGTTCGAGGTGATCAAAACATTCCCTCCACGGGGCCAATGGCAGCAATTTCGACTTGCTTCGATCACCCACTTTTCGTGCACAAGCTGCAAAAAGAATAAGAGCTCGAAGCTCATCGTCGTCGAGAACGGGGATTGGGATCGACTATCGTGCAACGGATGCTATGGGCTTCGCTTGTCCAAATCCAATACCGAAAGGCGCTAGGACCATACCAAGTCACGGCCGGCGCCTGATCCCCATCGAGTACTTCCTGGATCAGTGTTGCGGCCCTTGTGCTGCCTTGGGTTCACTTCAACTTTCGCCAGATTTTGGGAGTCAGGGCCGGTTTTACGAACTAGGACTGTGTGCCAGCTTTCTATGCTGGCATCTACTCAGTAAAGCGGGCAACAATATCGTTAGGTTGTGTATTCAACGAGGGTTTCTCGGCTAGTGTTCGTTTACAAGATGCCCATGTGTCAGGTGGTTTGGTTACTTTGGTAACACCCTGGCGTATACCTATTAGGCTTTGTCTATATATTTACGCTATCCTTCCTAAATACTGGTTGGAAGAGCTAGGGGCTAAGAGACCAATATACCCTTATGGCTACTTACCCCCTTCTACCTACCTGCTATGTGACTGCGTAGCTCATTCATTCACTCTGGAATAGATAACCTTGATACCATGATTGGAGGTCTTTTCCATCTGCACTCGACATGATCAATACCTAACTGCTGAAATAAGGTTTCTGTTCAAAGATACACCAAAAACTATACGAACATCATTACAAAAGCTGGCTACTAGGTCAGATGCCTATAACACTGCTTATGAGTACGTTATGGAACGAATTGGAGGACAAGTTCAAGAGCAGGCACGACGTGCCAAGCAAATCCTATCGCGGATAATTTGTGCAAAATCACCAACAGCGGCACGGACGTCTCTGCTGACTAAAACCCCGGTTCCTCCGCGCCACACCGGCCGCCTTGGCCGTTAGCCGCCCGTTGCTCCGTTTTGGCCTCGGCGCTCTAGACCCACTTGAAGAACCGTTTTGAAAAAATACGGAGCGGTCGAGCCAGCTCGTCCCGCTCCGAATGATGCTACTGCTCTACTTGATGTAGACACCCCTTGGCTATCCTTCCACCCCCTAGTTCACTATTGTCGGCTCCGCCGTGGCTCGAGGCGCCCGGATCGAAGGATCCAGCCAACAATGGAGGGTGCCTCGCGATCCTGTTGTGTGAGAGAGTATGCTCTCCACGCACACGGCGCCGCCCTAATTAGTCTATAAATTCTCCTTCTCATCCTCGTCCTTCGCCTACTTGATGTCCCTCCACATCAGTCCTCTACGTGCTGTTCTTGACTATGGACGCAATCGCGATGAGTATGTCTGAGTTCCCGTCAGCATGTGTTGGGGATGGCCGCCCCGAATGGCCATCCCAAGGGCGAGGAAAACCGCCTGCTCGCCACTACCTCGACATGTATGTAAACCAGCCCGACGACGACGCTCCATTTGTCGCCGATGATACTTTGAAAGAGCGAGATCGCGTATGGAACAGTTGGATCAGGTGAGAATCTCCTTTTATCGTTGTTGTTTGAAAGGCACATGCAGCTTGAGCAGGCTGACCAGCTAGATCTCAGGTTTTGCGATGACTACCACCTCAGAAATAAAGACGCTTGGATCACGTTTGCGCATTATCCCGAGAGAGCCGAGGCTCAAGCGCCGTTTCGCGGATTCCTCCATCGATATGTCGACGACTTGGTACAGAAACGCCCCATCTTAGAACCCGAAAAATACAAAGACAAACAAATGCTAGATTCAGCGCATAGCGTTACCGAAATTTGGCGAAGGCTGGTCGCTTTGGCAGAGCATTGTGTCTTCAAGCCAAAGAGGAGGGAAGGTGGCTCTGCGGCAGCTGCATTAAAGCTGAGATGGATCAGCAAAGAAGAGGGTGAGAGGAAAGGTCCAGCATACCGCATTGTTAAGGTAAGCTCGCACCTATTTATAGACATGTCGCGTTGCCGAATGCTAACAGGCCGTTAATCTTTCTCTCGCAGTGGGTATTTATCGAACTGGCTCCTTTGCTCGGTCTTTAAGTAGATCTAAGCTACGAGAAGGTAGAGATGACAAGTACGGACGCGCACGCTTTTCTGGTTACCCTGTTGACAAGGGCGGATGCTATCTGTGCTAAGCCACAGTCTCGGGCCTTATTTCATAGAAAATTTCTTTTGGCGGCGATCGGAGGCTTCCGACGCAGCATATTGAAAGGCATCAAGTATTCGCAACTGCAAGTAGCAGCTCTGCGCGACCTAAAGGACCGGTCGCGGACAAAAATAGTTGTTACCATTAAGATCAGAAGAAACAAGATTAAAGAAACGGCTAAAACAGTTCGAAAGCGAAACAGCGGCTGGTATGACGCCCTCTTATCCGTTTCTCAAGTGCCTACCACGTGCCCGCTTATATCTCGACCGGTCGGCTAACGTTTTCACCAGGATCTCTTTCTCTATTACGCTGGTATCAAACCGCGCCTTCTGCTTTGCTAGCCTTATCTTTACGCAAGCGATCAACGATCAAGCCTTTAAAGCAGAGTATAATACAGTTGATGACATTTTCGAAAAGCCAAACCTAGAAACAGTTAGTTTTATCTCTCTTAGGTGGAATCGGGACATGGAAGACTAGTAGATCTTTCCGCTCAGCGATAGTCTACTTGCTGAGCTTTTCCGTCGTACTCTGCTTGTCATAGGTGCGCGGCGGAACCCTCGGTTCTACAGCCTCCGCGTAAAGTATGGCGCTCGACTCGACAGTACGTCAACAATTCCTAAACACTGGTTCCTATAATCGCCAGTAGTTAACTTTGATTCCCAGGTATGCTCTCGAATGCTTTCCGAAACTATATACTTTCCTACACGACAGACGTGTTCGAGTTAAGCTACTAGTTTAACCACGTATGCGCCAATCTTATAAACCTGGCATTCGGCTTTAAAGATGGAGGCAGTGACAAGTTGCTGTTTATAATACTTTGTAATATATCTATGACAAAAGACCCAAGCGCTCCTATCGATATTCTGCTAGAAAAGAAGAACGCTTTCAAGTCTCGACAGAATATAACCGCCCTTTACGACGCTATGCGAGCTACAAGCGATAAAAAGAAAAGAAATCGGCTCGGTTTAAAAGTCAACAACCTGATTAAAACGCTTACGCGTCTAAAGTTGGAAGAGAAGAGGGCCAGGTAATACTTCGATATAGCCGATAATCTCTGCGCTCGGGGCTTAAGCACTGATATGCTCCGTCAAGGCAGCGATCAAGGTCCGATCGTTTAAATAGGCCTTATTAAAGCCATCTCGGCACTCTTAGATGCTTCTAACAGAAAGCGTAACACTGCCTACAAAATTAATCCTCGCCCGTACATTATCGCCGTCCTTAGGTATTTAACTAACGCTTCGATAGCAATAAATCATAAAAACAAGATTGATCTCCAGATAACAGAGAAACAGCTTGATATTAAAGCCAAGGAAAAGTACTAATGCTTTCTATGCGGAACCTTACTATCATCCCGGAGCTCGTTAACAAAGCATTGCTATGCAAAACACCCTATGGATACAACTTTCGGCCGGTCTTTCTATTGTCCAGAATGCAAGCGTCTTCGTCTGACCGAGACTATCATTAATAGGCGCCAAGCATAAAGTGCCTACACAGAGAGGGTCCACGGCAAGATGCATTCACTGAACTAGATACCACAAACACTGTCACCGAGACACCAGTGCTCTCTCTGTTCAACAGAACTTAACACAAAGGCCAAGTTATTCAGCTATATAAATAATCATATCCGTTTTAGCCGTGTTTAGTGGCCTATGGACTGCTTAAACTATATATAATCGACATCTACGCAGATAACATTAAGAGGCTTGTAAGAATAGCTAGAACACTTTAGAGTCTTTCACGTGGCCTACGCACTATTCTGCATTCTCTGTGGTCATGTTTGTTCCGTAACAAGCGGCTTAACGCGGCACATAAATCAATACCACCAAGTCGAGTTTAAAGCTCCTTTCGCTTGTCCGGCGTGTGAACGGCAAGAGGCTCTTCAACCTAGTGAGATCGATAGGCTCGCCTCTTAGCATATGCATCTAATGCTGGCTCATAGTAAATAAGGCTATGCAGAGACCAGTTAGGCTGCAAAGGCTTGCGATAAGCTAAGCTGCGAACTCAGCGATAGTAACAACTCAGCGATGAAACAGAAGGACGGGGACCTACCACCTCATCACAGTTACCCTCAAAAACAACCAAAAAAGACGACTTCGGAAAGCTTCTGCTACTTCCTAACACGGAATCCTCTATTAAAACACCATCCTTGTCTCTATCATCAGAAAACAGCACGTCATCATGGCCCAGTCAGTTAGATGATCATCCCATGACAGATATAGACAACTGTGACCAGAAGACACATAGCAGAGATCAGGTCTCTTTGGTCATTCAAGAAGCATACGAGTAATAGTAGCTACGTGGCTAAGTGTCGATATAATAACCCAAGTTATATCTAGAAAGATCGATCGGCAAGCTCAGGCTCAAGGCTCCGGCTCAGCCAGCTAGGCCAAAATTCTGTTCGCGACAAGCTGCTTAATAATAATAAATGCAATAAGCCAAAGTCATCGATAAGCATAAATTCTAGGCCTTGTAGGGCAGGTACGGGGGAGTGCCTATATTACCCCTCCCAGTGGATTCCTCTGTCAATTAGTCT
The DNA here is from genome assembly GCA_022495085.1 of Xylaria sp. FL1042. Classification (NCBI taxonomy): domain Eukaryota; kingdom Fungi; phylum Ascomycota; class Sordariomycetes; order Xylariales; family Xylariaceae; genus Xylaria; species Xylaria sp. FL1042. Next base: position 11,999 of record MU380565.1, read on the forward strand.
CCATTACTCCTACAACATCAATACCACTTTTTATAGTAGGTTAGGCTAAAATACTGTAACTAAAGGGGCCGATCGTGCACTACGGAAGTCTTACGCTAGTGGATCCGTCCCCCCTTCTTAGTGGACGTAGGCACATTGCTTTAGTGCAGTTATCTATGGCACTGTTAGGTCTTGAAATGGAAGAAAGGTGTGTTGTTGTATTAGTGGAAGCTATCTAGCTAGCTAGGAAAATAAGTATAGTAAGGGTTAGGCGACCCTATAGCCCCACAATCGGCCAAATCTCCTAAGACATAAGCACCGCAAATATAATTAAAAGAAAAAAAATTTTTTTTTTTTATTTTTAATAAAACCATTTTTATATATTATTAACTAGCTACTTAGATTTTATTATTTTTTTATATTATATTATAAAAAAATTATTTTTAGTTTTTAATTTTTTTTAAATTTAAGCTAATTTTTTTACAAGCTAAGTAATTTATAATTAAATTATTTCTAGCTTTTTTTAAGTAATAGCTAACTTAACTAATATAAAATTTAAGCTTGATTTTTTAGTTTTTAAGCTTTAATTTTTTTTTAATAGTTATTTATTTTCTTTTTTTAATTAAATAACTAACGTAATAAATTTTATTTGTTTTTAGTTTAAAAACTTTAATTAAGTAAAAAAATTTAATTATTTATTTTATTAAAAAAGTATTTTTAAAAATTAATAAAAAAAACTTAAATAAAATTTATTTTATAAAATATTAAAATATTATTTTAGTTTTTTATTTTAAAACTATTTAATTAAACTTATTTTATTATTTTTTTTTTATATGCTTATTTTTAAATTAAAGTTAAAATTTTTTAAGTTTATTAATATTTTAGTTTGCTTAATATTTTTTATTAATATATTAAAATATTTTTATTTAAGCTTTTTTTTTTACTTTTTATATTTTTTTATATAATTAAAAAAATTAAGGCATTTTATTTAAATATAAGTTATAATAAAAAAAAAAAGCAAAATTTTAAAATTAATATATTGTTTTTTAAATAAATAAACTTAAAAATTTCGATTATTTTATTAATAAATAATAAAATATTATTTTAACTTTTATTTTTAATTAATAAATTTTATATATTTTTTTATTTTTTATATTTAAAAAGTTTATTTATTTAAGCTTAAATATTTATTTATTATTAATTAATTTGCTATATTATTTTTAAATAGCGCGGTTTTTTTATAAATAATTATTTATAAGTAAAACTATATAAAAGCTAAGTAAAAACTTTATATATTATATTTTTTTTAACTTAGCTATTTTTTAATTATATATAAACTAGTTTTTATTAATTAGCTAGTTATAAAAAAGCAAAGTAAAATAAAAAAAGTAAAATAAATAAACTTTTTTTTTAAAAGCTATTATATTTTTTAGTTTTAAAAAAAAGCTAGAAAAGCTTTTTTTTAGTCGTAAAAAACTTTTAGTAAAATTTTTTTAACTTTATTATATATTTTTTGCTTTTTTTTTTCCTTTTTTTTTTTTTTTTTAACGCTTTTTATTTAAGCTATTTTATTATATATAATAATTTTACTAATATTTACTAACTATTTTATAATAAGCTTTATAAATATAAGTTTTTTAATAGCTATATATAAGTTTTTATTATATAATAACGTTTTATTTTTTAGCCTTTTAAATAAAATTGCTTTTTTTTTTTTTAAAAGCTTATATTTAAATATTATATATTATAACGTTTTTTTGCTTTTTGCGCACTTATAAAAAAAAATCGAAAAACTTAATACTTTTTTTTTATATAAAAAAACCTTAAGGCCGATCTTTTTAATTTATATTTAAGTTATTATTATTGCTTTATATTTTAGCAAGCTTTAATATTTTTTAAAAGCGTTATTTTTACTTAGCTTTTGCTTAGCTAATATTAAATAACTATATTTTATTTTAATACGCTTTTACTAGTTTTTTTATTTTTTTTAAAAAGCTTTTTTTAGCTTATGCTTTTTTAATTATTTTTTTTACTAGCGGTTTATTTTTTTGCTTTAGTTTTTTTTTTTAAAATATTTTTTAATTTTTAAAAGCTTGTTTTTAATTTACGTTTTTTTTTTTTTTTAACAGCATATAATAACGCTGCTATTTTATTTATAGCTTAATTAATAATTTTTTTATATATTATATTATATATTTTATTTTTATTAGCTATAGTTTTACTACTAAAATATAAGTTAATTAATTAAATTTTTATTTTAATTTTTAAATATTTTATTAAAATAGCTTTAAAAGCTTTTATTATTTTTTTTAAGCATTAGTTTTAAATTGCTTTAAAAGCGCTAGCTATTTTTTATGCTTTGTTTTTTTTAATTAGCTTATATTAAGTTATAGCATTATAAGCTAAAATATTTTTAATTATAATTATATAAACTTATTTTATTTTAGCTACGCTGTTATTTTAAATAAAGTTTTATAGCTTAGTTATTATATATAATTAAATGCTTAGTTTTTTTTTAAGCTTAGCTAAATATTTTTTTTATTTTATATTTTTATAAAACTAGACTTTTAAAAATTTTACGCTGTTTATTAAATAAACTATAATATTTAATAAATAAATTATTTAAATAAAAGCTGCTTTACTGCTAAAAAAATATATTAGCTTACTTTTTTATAGCATAAACTTTATATTATATTTTATAGCCTAGCTTTTATAAATTTTTTATATTGCTTTTAATATTTTATAGTTTTATTTTACTTTTAAGTTAGCTGTTAATAAATTAATATTATTAATAAAGCTAGTTATTATTAGCTTTAAATATATTACTAGGTTTTTATATAGCGTTAAAATATATAAAAAAAAAAATAAAAGCAATAATAATAATTTTTATAATACTTTTATTTTTAATATAATAAACTATAACGTTATTTTATTAAAATAAAATTATATTATTTTATTAAATATAAATAAATAAACTTAAAAAATAACTTAAAAAAAATAGCTTTTTTATTATAAAATATATATTAGCTTTTTTTTATTAATAATATTAAAAGCTTTTAATATATTAAAACTTTTTTAGGTTTTTTATTTTTATATATAATTTTATAAGCTTAAAAGCTTATAAGCTATAATTACGATCTTTTAAAAAATTATAATAAGCTTTATAAAGCTAGGTAGTTATATTAATAGCAGTAATAAAACATAATAAAAAAGCTGCTAATATATTAATAAAAAATCTTTTTATTAATAATTTAGCAAATAATAATATAAAACTTATTATAAATATATTTATTATAGCTTTTTAAAAACATGCTAGCGCGTTTTTTAATAAAAATAATAAGCTTGCAGCTATATATAAGCTAATTAATTAATTTATAAAACTATTTATTTAATTAATTAAAAATAAAAAAATAAACTAAAAGCTGTTTTTTTAAAAAAATATTAAAAAAAAACAATTTATTAAATATTTTATAAGCTTATTAAAAAGCGCTAAAATTAAGCTAAGCTTGCTAACTAATAATAACTTAAATAAGCTTATTATATATAAAAATTTTAATAAAGCTTTTTAAAAAGCGCTAAAAAGCTTAAGCATATAGCTTGCTATTTAAATATAAGCGCAAAAAGTAGCTGCAGCAAAACTTTAGCAAGCTTTAAACGCAATAGTTTTATTATATAAGCATAATAAAAAAATAATTATTAAAACTAGCAACTAAAACCTAGCTTTTAAAAAATATAAACTAATAATAATTATAATAGCAGTAAATATAATATTTTTTAAAGCTAAAATAATTGCAGTAAAAAAATTTTCTAATAATAATATAATATTTACTTTTAATAAAAAACTTTTTAAAAGTTTTAAAAAAAATAATTAAGTAATAATAATATTTAATATAAAAATTAAACTATAAAAAAAAAAATAATAATATTAGCTAAAAAAATTTTTATAGCCTGCTTTAAAAAAATTTATAGCAATAAAATATTTTTAATAGCTTTAAAAAAAACATGCTTAAAATTTAATAAATATAAAAAAATAATCTTAAAAAACGCTAAAGCTTATTTTAATATTATTTTATTTTATATAAATATTATAGCAGCTGCTTAAAAGCTTATAAATAATAAACTATTTTAAAAAGTTTAATTTTTTAACTATAAGCTTTTTATATTAAAAATTAAAATAAAATAATATTTTAACTATTATAGCTATAATTATATAATAGCTTATTATATTAAAAAAGCTAAATATAAATATTATAAAAGCTTTAAATATTTTAAAAAAAAAAAAATGCTTTATAAAAACTAAAAAAGCTGCTTTAAAATATATAAACTATAAAAAGCGCTATAAAATATAGCAAAAAATATATTTATTAAAAAAAAAAAATAAATAAACAAGCTAAAATAATATATATAATATGCTTAAAATAATTTTAAATAAATATTAAAGCTTTTAATTTTGCTTAGCAAGCTAATAATAAACTAGTATTAAAAATAATATTTATAGCTTTTAAAGTTTTAAGCGCAAGTTTTTCGCTAGCAAAAAAAAAACGCTTTAAAAAACTTTTAACGCTAATATTTTTATTAATATAACTATAATTAAGCTAGCTTTATAAAATATATATAAAAAATTACGCAATAATATAAATAAAATATTATAATAAATTAAACTTAATTTTATTATTATTTAAAAAATTAAAATAATTAAAGCAAAAGTTTTATATTATTTTAAAAGCAATTATAACGTTATTTAAAATAGCAGTAAAATTATTTTATATATTAATAAATATTTAACACTAAAAAAACTAAAAATAAAAAGCAAAAAAAATTAAGCAAGCGTATAAATAAAAAATAAAAAAAGCGCAGTAATTATATAGTTAATATATTTTTTTAGCTTTTTAAATATAATATAAACAAGCTTTATATAAAAACTTTTTTATAAGCTGCTGCTAAAATAATATTTAATTATAAAAAATTTTAATTTATATTATTTATTATAAAATTAATTAAAGCATATATTATATAGTAGTAAAAAGCTTTTAAAGTTTATAACTTATTAAAAATTTTATTTAATAATTTTGCTAAAAAAGCTTATTAAAATTATAAAAAACTAAAAAAACTTAATAATAAACTTAATATAAATATTAGAAAATTTAATAACTATTTATTAAAAAAACTTTAATTAAAAAAAATTAAATTATAAAATAATAAAAGTTTTGCTAGACTTAAAAAAATCTTTAAAAAAACTTTTATAAGCAGTAAAAAATTAAAACTAGCTTTAAATAAATAAAATATATATAGTAATAAAAGCTAAAAAACTTATAATAAAAAAATAAATATTTTATAATTTAAAAAAACTTAATATAGCTTTTAATAAGCTTATTAAATAGCTTATAAAAATAGTTAAGCTAATAATATTATAAAAAATATTTAGCTAAAATAATTAAGCAGCTTTTTAAAAAATTTTAATAATAATAAAAGCTAAAGCATAAGCTAAATAAGCTTATAAAATATACTGCTAAAAAAAATTAAAAAAAATTTAAAGCGTTTTTATTAAAGCTTGCATAAACTTAAAAAAAAAAGTTTAAAAAATATAATAATAAAACTAATATAAAATAATAATAAAAATATTTTAAAATATTAAAGCTTTATAAAGCTTTATAAAATAAGCATAATTTTTTATTAAAGCTTTATTAAGCTTAATAAATATTTTATTATTATATAATAATTTAAAATAATTAGCAATAGCTTATATATATAGCAAAAAAACTAAAAAGCTTATTAAGCGCTTTTTTTTAGCTTTATTAGCAAACTTTAATAATATATTAAAATAGCTTATAAAATATAATAGCGTTTAACGCTTTAAAATATTTTAAAAAATTAAATTTAAAAAAATAATAAACTTAATATAAAGCTTTTTATTTTAAAAAGCCTTTAAAAAAAACCTATTATTTAATAAGCTGCTAAAAATATATAGCAAACTTTTAAAATATAAGCTAGCAAAGCTTTACTAAGCTAATTTTATATTAAAATATTATTTTAAAAGGTTTTATATTATATAAATAATAATAATTTTAAAGCTTAAAAAGCTTACTAAAATAAAGCTTATTATAAATAGCTAGCGCTTAATTTTATTAATTAATATAATAAAAAAGGTTTTAAAAAAAAAAATATACTTTAAAATTATAAAAGCAGTAAAGCTTATAAGCTTTTTATTAAAAAATTAAATAAATAATAAAAAATAAAAGTCTATTAATATAACTATTAAAATAATTATTAAAAAAGCTTATAAAATAATAAAATAAAAAAATACTGCTATATTATTTTTATTAAATATTTTTAAAGCTTTTAATATAATAAACTATAAGCGCTTAATATATATACTATAAAAAAAAAGCTTTTTATTATAAATAATTTTATAAATAAAAAGCTTTATAATAAAATATATAATATTTTTTTAGTTTAATAAAAAACAAGCAGATTTAATTATATTATAAGCAAAAATGCTTTAAAAATTTTTTTTATTTCTGCTATTATTTTTACTATATATTTTAATATTTTATAAAAAGCTTAGCGTTTATTAAAAAATCGCTATAATAAGCTTTATTAATAATATTAATTTTATAATAATTAATTTAAACATTAAAATAAACTATAAAATATTAAAAAGTATATAAAATATTTATAAAAAATAAATTAAACGTTATAATATAAAGTTTATATTAAAAAAAAATAATTTAATATATTTTTTAATAATAGTTATAAGCGCTATAAATTATATTAATTTATTAAAAGTTATTATTTAATTTATAAAAAACGTAAAGTTTTTAAAAGTTTATTTTAAAAAGCAGCTATAATAAAAGGTATATTTTATAACGCTTTATAAAAAGCTTACCTTGCAGCAATATATAATTACTAAATTAAAAACCTTAATATAAAATATTAACATAATAAAAGCTAGGCAAATTTATATAGCTATAATAAAAAGTATATTAATATATAAAACTGTTATATAATATATGCCTGTTAAAAAAGACCGCTTTTAAAAAATTGCTTAAAAGCTTAAAAAAGTTTAAAAAGCCTGCTTTTATAAAATAATAAAAGCATATAAAGCTATATTAACAAAGCATATAAAAATAAAATTAAAAGTTTTTTTTTTAAATTTATATTTTAATAATAAAACTATAACGTTTAAAAAATAATTAATATTATATTTTAAAGCTAAAATAGTTAAAATAATTTATAAAAAAATTGCTAATATAATATATATTAAAAAGTTATAAAAATAGCGCAGCTAAATATAAAAATAATTTAATAAATAATTTAACACGTTATAAAAAACTTTTAGCTAATAAAACTATTAAACTAATAATAAAGCACTTAAAATAATATTATAAAATAAATAGCTTGCTAAATAAAAATAATTACGCTTGCTTAAACTAAACTATTTTATAATTAAAACGCTTTTTAGTAAAAAAATAATAAAGCGCTATAAAAAACTTTTAAAATATAAAGCTTTAATAATTTTTTAAATATATATTAAAAAAATCGGCCTAAAAATATTCTTATATAAAAAAAAAGTCTTAAAATATTTAACGCTTTTATATAAATATACTGCCAATAAAAAAATAGCAGCTTATATTATATTATATTATAAACTATTAATTAATAAAAAAAAAACTTTAAAAAATTAACTAGCTTTTATAATATTAAAATCTTAAGTAAACTTTGCAGCAGCAATAAATAACTTAAAAAATATTAAAATAATAGCTTACTAGCTTATTTAAATAAATAAGTTTATTATATATAACCTAGCAAAAAAAATAAAAAGTATTTAAAAAAAACTGCGCTAGTTTAAGCAAGCTAGCAACTATAGCAGGCTTTTTAAAATAAACTCTATAAAAATCGCTTAATTTATAAACTATATTTAACGCTTTAAAATAAGCTAAAAACTTTTTAAAGGCTTAAAAACGCGCTTTTAAAAAGCTTTTGTTTATTTTTTTCTTTTTTAATTTAACTAAGTAAAAAAACCTAATATATAAAAACAAGCTTTTTACGGCCGCTATAAAGCTTAATACGTAAATATTTTATTTAACTAATAAAATAAACGCTTAGCCTGCTAGGTATAAGCTCTTTTAGCATAGTTTTTGCTTGCAAATATAAATATATAAAATAGCTATGCCGCTAATATAGCTTAACAAATTAATTTAATAATAATAATAATAAATTAAAAGCTTTTATAATATTAAGTTATAATAATATAATAATACTTTTTTATTAATAGTTATTTTAATAGCTTTTATTATTAGCTTAATTATTATATTAGTTAATTTATTTTTTTTATTACTTATTTAGCTGCTAAATAAAAAGCTTTTATTTTTAATTATTTTTATTATATAATAATAAAGCTTTTTTTTAAAACTTTTTTAATTATATATATAAGCGTAATTAATTTCTAGCTTTTAATAGTTTTTTTAATCTTTTTAAGTTTATTTAGCTTAAAAATAATAATAATTTTAATTTATTAAAACTTTGCTAAATAATATTTTAATATAAAGCTAGCTATATATAATATAGCTAGCTTTTTAATTAAAGCTAGCTTATATATTTTTAAAAAATTATTAAATAAAAAATTTTTGCTAAATATTTTTTAAAAAGTTAAAAATTAAATTAATAATATTATATTTTTTATTTTAGTTAATATATTTATTTTAAAGCATTAATAATTATTATATATTAAATTTTTAGCTAAAATATTAGTTAAGTTTATAAATAGCGCTAAAAAAAAGCGTTTTATTAATAAAATAGCTTTTTTTTAAAAAATATTAGCAATCGCCGGTTTTTTTTTTAACTTACCTAATAATAAAATTATTATAATTTTTAAAGCTAGCTTATACGCTAATTTAACTTATTTAGCTAAGCTTTATAGCAATTTTAAGTTTTTAAACGTTTTTATTAAAGCTTTTTTTTAGCTTTATTTTTAAGCTTTAATTATTTTTTTAATAAAAGCTTGCTTTTTTTTTTAAGCTCTAGCTAAGCTATAATAATTTTTTTACTTTTAAATTTTTTATATAATTATTTAGCCTGCTTTTTTATTATTATAACCTTTAACAACTATTAAATAAGCGCTTAATAGCTTTTTTTTAATATTTTTTTAAGCGTTATTTTATTTGCTATTTTTATTAGCTGCTTAATTAATAAATTAAAAGCTATATTTAATTTATTAATTATTTATAAAATATTTATTTTAATAATA
>MU380566.1:0-21168 GCA_022495085.1 Xylaria sp. FL1042
AATAAAAATATATAGCTTTATAAACGCTATTAAATATTTTAAATATTTAATTAATAATTATTTATTAATTATAAAACTTTTAATAACTTTATTAAGCGGTTTAAAAAATATAATAGTTAAACTATTATTTAATATAAAAAAAGCATAAAAAATAATTTATAATTTTATAATAATAATATTAATAATTAAATTTTTTAATTAATAATTACTTTTAATTATTAATATTAACTTTAGTTAATAATATATTAACGCTTATTTAATATAACTTTATTTTTATAAAAAAAAAAATATATTATTTTTAATAGTATATTTTTTTTAAAAGCTAAAAAAAGCATAATTATATTATTTAACATAAAAAAAAAAACTTTTAGCTATTATACTAGCTTTTTAATATTAAAAATATTAAATTAAAGGTAAAAAAGTTATAGTTTAAATAAATTATAAGTTTTTACTAATAATTAAAACTAAAGCAAAATAATTAACAAAAATTATAAAATTTTTTAATATTATAAAATATTATAGTATATAAATTATATATTAAATAAATAAATTTAATATTTTAATAAACTAATTATTAAAATTATTAAAAAAAACCTTTTTAATAATTAAAAATAAACTTAAAAAACTAATAAAAATTAAATAATTTATTAAATATAATAAATTAATTAAACTACTATTATAGCTTAACTAAATTAATTTATAAATAATTAATAAATTCTTTTATTTTAATATAAATTTATTAAATAATATAAAAATAAAATAAATAATAAAACATTTTTTATTTTATAATAAAAAATTATATAAAATAATAATATATAAAAAAGTTTTTAGCGATTTTTTATATTTTATAAAAATAATATATTAAATAATTAGCTTTTTAAAAATATTAAAAACAATAAATCTAATATAAATTATAAAAAATATTTATATTAGCTTTAGCTACGCTATAATAAATATAACTTAATATAAAATAAATAAATAATATTAATATTTAAAAATAACGCTTATAGCTTAACAAGTTATAATTAAATATATATAATATTAATTAATAAAGCTTTTTTTAAAAAAATTATTTAATTTTTAGCTTATTATATTATTTTAACTATTATTATAATAAGCTATCGACTATATATTAATAAAAAACATAAAAATATTAGTTTATATTAAATATATAATATTATAAATTAAAGCAGTAATAATTTTTAATATTATATTTAAAGCTATAAAGCTATTAATTATTTAAATTAAAAAAACGTTTAATTATTTTTATAAATAAATTAATAATAATAAAAATACTTTTATAAATAAAATAACTATAATATAATATAAATTATATAGTTTAATAATAAAACTAATAATTTTATTATAACTTTAAAATAATAGCAAAGTTAAAAAAGCAAATAAAAATATTAAATAAATTATATTAAAAAAAAATATTATTTAATAATATTTTAACTTTTTTATATTTTTAAAGACTATTGTTTATATTTATAATTAAATATTTTAGCTAAGTAGTTATAGTAGTTATTTTTTTTTATTTAATATAAAATTTTTTTAATAGCAATTATTTAAAAAAACTATTAAATATATTTATAAACTAATAAAAAAAAAAAATAATATTTTAATAATATTTAGCTTATAATTATAAAACATTATTAGTAAAAAATAATTTTAATAATTTAAAAGTATTAAAAAATTAAATATAAACTTATTTATAAAAAAAAAAAGGTTTAATTAAAATTTATATAATAAACAACTAGGTTTTAAAAGTTAAGCAATATATTAATAAGTTAAAACTTTATTATAATAGCTTATAAATTATAATAAGTTATTATTATAATAATATATATAAATTATAAAGCTTAAAAAAAATATAACTTTTTAATAAATATAATAAAAGTAATTTATATTTAGCTTATAATAATAATAATTATTTAATAAAAAGTTTTTAATATATAAGTAAAATAATATTAAAAAAAAATTATAAAAAGCTATAAAAAATAGTTAAATAATTATTATAATAAAATAATTAAAAAAAAGTAAATTTAATAAATTTAGCGAGAAAAAGGTAAAAATAGCGTTTTTAAGCTAATTTAATTAAAAATATTAAAACGCTAATAGTTAATAATTATAATAATTATTTAAAAAAAAAAGTAGTTATAGTTTTAGCTATTAAATGAAAACACTTTAAGTATAAACCTTAAAGTATAAATACCTTACACCACCGTTTATATAAGTAGGTATATAAAAAATAAAAGGTAGCCTATATTTTAAAGATAAATAAGCAATATTTATAACTAGTATAAATCTTTAACTAAAGCGTAGTAATTATTTTAGCCAAGGCTTTGTACTAAATGGATACGAAGCAGAAAGCACAAGGCATAAGACATGAGCATATGCACACTTTGGGTTACCTGCATTGATATTTTTCCTTCTTTAAAACAGCAACCAAATTTGATCCAGCTGTTCACCCATTGTTGTTTATTGTTGTCTCCCAAACATAGGGCTGTGATGGTGTGCAGGCTATTCAGCACTACATCTACCCATTGATCATTCATTTCTCTTTTCTACAATCCCCAGACATCATTTTATACTGTCTTACTTGTTCTAGTCTACTCTCTGCAAGAACTATCTAGAAGTCGAACGCGTGCTGAAACTCCACAGCAGCCAGACAGTCTCTCCCTCGGTCTCTCTCATGTAATTACGCGCACCCGAACTCACGTTCCTTGCATCCACTTGTCGAGCTCTGTCGCGTACAATTGGCGTCAGTCCAGCCACTGCTCAAGCTCGGGTCCTCCATTACTGTCTCAGCATCCACCCCAGCAGCTTGCTGAAATCACTCCCCCCTGCCCCAGGCTCGAGCTCTGGAAAAGACAAGTACGAGGTACGCGGCACAGGCCACCCAGCAGGGATCCAAGTCGCGCTATCGACCGTGTCGGCCCCATACAAACACTCCTAATACGGCCACCCTCGCCCATCGCCCCCCATTGACCCCATCAATCCAGGTAAGGTACCTTCTACTTCTCCCTTTGCTCCCAGCTGTTTCCTCCACAGTCACCATAGTGCTTGACCCGCTACCGCAGTGCCAGTGCCAGTGGCTGAACCGCCAAACAATACACTTTGCTCTCAAAAACATCATTGATCCTCCCTCTCTCTTCTCCTCTACTTGATCCTCAGAATCAACAACAACACAACAACCTCCTACCTTCTCTCCTCTTCACCTCTTCTCCTCTTTCCAGCTTCTCTTCCTCCTTCTTCCTATTTTTGATTCAATCTCTACACCGAGGAGCTGTAGCTTGCTTTGTGGAACGTCTATCTCTAAGCCTCCGCGTAGTCCAACACCCAACCCACCACCCAGTTTTGTTGATATCCCACAATATTAACAATACCAGCACGACCAAAAAGATTTCCTAGGTATATTAATTTTGCTCTTTCCCATATCGCCACTTTGTTACCTGGACCGCTGTTCAATCTATTCCCCCCCCCCCCCCCCCCATTTGTATCTACGTTTTGCACCGATTCGCGGTCTTAGGTCCTAGTGTTACTTCGGCGTGTTTGGGAGCAAAGTCTGACAACACCACCCCCGCGTTCCTTGACATGAGACACTGGGATATCAATTAATGTACATGTTTGGACTATACCGCTGACTCAATCCAGCATCTCTCATTCAAGATTAATTTTTCAATCTGAAAACGCGTCTTTTCACACAGCAAGATGCCTCCCGCTGTAAGTTCTCCACCTCAGCTCTAGAAATATAAACTTTCACCAAGCATCCTATTCTCCTTCTACGTCTTTGCGTGTCCCACTCAACTATGCCAATTCTCATGGTATCATAGGGTCGCACCGCCCGATCACGCATCGCAACCAACGAAAATGACGAGAATACCAATTCTACGCGTTTAACGCGTGCCAAGGCCGCTGCTCTCGATGCCAATGCTGCTCGACCTTCCAAACAACCCCTGCAGTCAAAGCGTTCCGCAGTGAATGCGAACCCTGCTGTGGGCCGAAGACGCGCTGCTCTCGGAGATGTCAGTAATGTAGGCAAGTCCGAGGTAGTCGAAGGAAAGAAGGGTCTCGGTGGTAAAACCGGCCTGGTCTCAAAAGCTGCCCAGCCCACTGGCGTTCAGAAGAACACTACTCGATCAACAACAACACGAACTGTTCTTGGTGCCAAGGAGACAAAGAAGACTGAAATCAAGCGCACCGGCTCTGGTTCGGGTGCTATGGGTGCTGGTTCCCAGAAGAGGAAGATCACCACTACATCTACCGTGAAGACTGATGTTCTTGCCGAGGAGAGCGAACCTTCCCGTAAGAGACCTCATACTCTGGATAACGAACCAAAGAAATCTGTGCGCTCCGAGTCAAAAGCTGTCAAGCTAGAGCAGATTGAGCAAGAGCATGTCGAACCTGAGGAGCAGGCTGTCTGGCACGAATATCCTGCTGGTGTCAAGGATCTGGACAGCGAGGATTTGAATGATCCCTTAATGGCTGCCGAGTATGCTAACGAGATTTTTGAATATCTGCGTGATCTCGAAGTCAAGTCGATTCCCAACCCTCAGTACATGGATCATCAGGACGACATCGGATGGCGAACACGAGGCATTCTCATCGACTGGCTCATCGAGGTTCACACGCGTTTCCATCTCCTTCCTGAGACTCTATTCTTAGCCATCAATATCATCGACCGGTTCCTTTCTAAGAAGGTTGTGCAATTAGATCGCTTACAATTGGTTGGCATTACTGCTATGTTTATTGCGGCAAAATATGAGGAGGTCCTTTCACCTCATGTTGCGAACTTCAAGCATGTTGCGGATGATGGCTTTACCGAGGAAGAGATTCTAAGTGCTGAGCGTTTCATTCTCGGCACTTTGAATTATGACCTCAGCTATCCGAACCCCATGAACTTTCTTCGCCGCATCTCCAAGGCGGACAACTATGATATCCAGACTCGGACGATCGGGAAGTATCTTACGGAGATCAGCCTTCTTGACCACCGGTTTATGGCCTACCGCCCCAGTCACGTTGCCGCCGCAGCCATGTACCTTGCCCGTCTGATTTTTGATCGGGGTGAGTGGGTAAGTGTAGCTGGACATCCAACTCGTGGCGCAGTAATGGATACTAACAACCCTTAGGACGAGACAATTGCGTATTACGCTGGATACACAGAGGAGGAAATTGAGCCTGTCTTTGAGCTCATGGTTGACTATCTCGCTCGCCCTGTTATCCATGAAGCATTCTACAAGAAATACGCTAGCAAAAAGTTCCTTAAGGGTAAGCATACTCCCATGTTAATGCGTCGTCAAATAACTTGTACTAACACTCTGTAGCATCCCTGATCACCCGTACCTGGGCTAAGCAAAGTGCTCACATCTTCGGTATCCAAGATACCCACCTGACTCTAGACGAGTTTACCTCATAGGTGGATTGTCGCCTATCGCGTTCGTTCCGTCTACTCGGTAGTATTCCTATGTGCGGGACAACATTCGGTGCGCTAGGATACCCGGTTGCCTATTGGATGGTCTTATAACAATTGAATTACGTTTTCGATCGATAACGCCCTTAGTTTTCTGGGCGAGCATCCTGCCACGGTGATGCTCTTGGTCAGCTTCTAGGCTCTCGTCCCGTTGTGGATGGTTCTAGGTGGATGCAGTTGGTCGATTCATTCCACTTTTCCATTTCTTGGGGCAGCCTCTGGTTGCCTTACACATTTTCAGTATCTTTTTCCTGCGGGCTTGGCTGTGTTAGGCATATGGCGTCATTGGTAGTGGTGTTCGGAGTATGCATAGGGAAGCGGCTCATCACGATTCAGAAGGGCCTCGTTGGCTTATTATGCGTCAATATTCTGTCGTCTACTAAAAGAGAGAATCGTTTTCTCGGTGGCTCAGGCTCCTTGTTTAGACAGGAGATATCGTGGCTGCGTTCAGTTGCTGCGCTTACTTTTATTGGGGAAATGGTGGGACGAGTTGAGTCTACCTGTTGGCCCGTTGGTCACGCTGATTGAGCCACAGAGTGTACTGTACATATGATGTTTCTGAAACTGCTGGCTTAAGACGTGGATGCGGAAATAAAAGCTGAATCCGTGGTTTGAGTTAGAACCAACCAAGAAGTGTGAGTGAGTTTTTTCGTAATGCTTCCGCTATGAACCTGATGAGCTAGATTTGCTGTCCTCGAAGTACTGAAGCATCCGCCGCTAGTAAAGCGAGTGAATGCCCACGATAGTTCAATGTTACCTTCCCCTTTTACAGTGGCGGGTGTATTCGTGTCACTCAACCAATATTCAGTCCAATATACGAAGTATGCCCGATATTTAGAAGCATGATTGTATACTTAGGAATAGAATTGCTTAGAACAGGGAAGTTTACTAGCGTCGACCGTTAGGGGATCACGTATATACATAGAAATTTTCGGGCAAACAACTTACGTGGCGTGTGAATATTTATGTATTCATAACAGTGAGTTCACTTCCCTCCGGTGATACATTGCTCGTAATAAATCAAACTCGAATCCGCTACTCCCACTACCACTTCTACCTAGCCATTCAGCACTAGATGTGCTCGCCTCCGAGGATATCATGATACCCGATCATTTCCAGGATATTAATCACTACTCAATCATTTCCAACTAAAGACTCACGTTATTTATATATCATAACGTCGTAACCTCGCGGTCACGAGTCGGTGACCAACGGGTAACTGAAGCCATTAGCCCTAAAGATAAAATAAAAGGGACAAAACGTACGACTCACAAGAACCACGATCACGGAATTTGTCATGGAACCCATTCCCCACCCTCTCCCTCTCTCTCTCTCTCTCTGTGGACATTTACCCAAGAGGCGGAAAGCAGAGGTTGTGCATTATGCATCGCATATCAGGACAAGTAGAAGATTACACGTACTCTTGGAAAGTTCGGATAGCACCGACGTGCCCAAGTCCTGGAAGAATTCATCTTCAGCAAGTGGCTCGACGCTTGGTCCGCTAAACTCTCTGCTACGCTGGTGTTCATCTTCCGCAATTACTGTGTTACCGAGGCCCCGTCCACGGAGGGGCGGTAGTGGTCTTTCCTTGAAATGACGGCAACTATTGTTACTATTCTGCCTTTTAAGTGAGTCTGACTTTGGATGCCTCTTCGGAGACTCTAAATGTCTCTTTGCAGATTGTGAAATCTTCATCAGGGGACCCATGCATTGTTTTGTGGATGAATAACTACTAGTGCCACGGGCGATGCGATTATATGTGGCAGAATTCATCGACTCATCGCTTGAGTTTGCCATTGAGACAATGAGTATCTTGTCAAGATGTACGTGTGCAGCTAGCACTTGTAGATGGAGATCACTACTATGGGTTGGAGGTTATCCGAGGCTATACAGCTATTCATGATGATAGCTTATGAGAGGCACGGGGCCTAGGCAAGGTATGAACTTGCGAATGACGGGAATATTATTCTGCTTATGGAGCCGTGGCTGTAGGAGAGAAGTTAGTGTAGGTAAAATTGGCACCAACACGAAGTAAGCGGGAAATATGAGAAAGCCGGCAGATGAATGACTAGCAAAATAGAGAAATCTTGACGTTGGGGGCGCAGTTCCGCTAGTATAAACAACTATTTTGGGACAAGGAAATGTAAGGTAGCAAATGTAATTACTCGCCGGTATTGATTATAGTTTTTGTAGAAGGGATAGCGAGCGTTAGTGCATAGCTTTGACAATTGGAAGTATAGCAAACTGTACCAAAGTTGGTTATGTCCCGAAAAACATAGGTATAATTCTTATCTAGGCCTATAAGTTCACAAGGTTTTATATACTACCCTAACACTTGGCCAAACTCCCTCGCCGAAAAACCCCGAAAATAAAACCTGATTCTTAATTTTAATTAATATTTAATCTATATATATAGCTATGTCTTAGGTTTTTATTTGCTATGTTTAAAACATGTTTAAACTTTTAATATAAATAGTTAAATAATAAACTTTAACATGTTTATAATTATATTTAAACTTTTAATTTAATGTTTATTATTTACTTTTTTATAATATATATAATATAAGCTTTATATATAAGTATTATAATAAAAAACCGTATAAGTTTAAATCTTATAACTTTTATTATTATATTAAAATATAATATATTTAAAAAATATAAGTGTAATTTTTATTTAAGCTTATAAGTTATTTAAATTTTATATATTACTTTAATAAACCTTAAAATAAAAAAAAAGTTATAATTAAAAAAAATAAAAAAGTTATAATCGGGTAATATAATAAAGTTATATAAAATAAAATATAAAATAAAAAACATTTAAAAAATATAAATTATATAACTAGTTTTTTAAAAAACTAATAACGCATTTCCTATATAAGTGGACCACCCACTTAAGTGGACCACCTTAAATTCCTATATAAAATCTATATATTAAAACTTTAATAACTTCACCAATTTTATAGCTATTAACATGCAATTTGAAAATTTAAGCTATTAATATAATAAGAAATCTAAATATATTTTTTATTAATTTACTACTATTTTATTTATAGCTGTACTAAAAACCACGCTAAAATTTTAGCGCGATTTTTATTTTACTGGGAAAAAAAATAGTAGTAAAATTATAAAAAATATATTTAGATTTCTTATTGTATTAATAGCTTAAATTTTCAAATTGCATGTTAATAGCTATAAAATTAGTAAAGTTATTAAAGTTTTAATATATAGATTTTATATAAAAATTCGGGGTGGTCCACTTAAGTGGGTGGTCCACTCATGTGGGAGATGCGTTAAATATATTATAAAAAGCATAAATAAAACTAGTTTTTTAAAATATATAAGTTTATTAATTATAATAATTATTAAGTTATTTTATTAATAAAAGGTAATGTTAAATAAGTTATATATAATATATTATATATTAATATATAAAATAAAATATAAGTTTATTATATTATATTTAATTATATATATTTTAAAAAGTAAAAAAAAGTTTATTTATATAAAGTAAAATTTTTTTTTTATAAAAAAAGATTTTACTAGCATATAAGCTAAATAAAAAATAAAAGATAAAATATTTAAACTTTATATATAACTTAATAATAGCTTTATTTTTACTAACGCATTTCCTACATGGGTAAACCACCCACTTAAGTGGACCACCCCGAATTTTTATATAAAATTTATATATTAAAACTTTAATAACTTCACCGATTTTACAGCTATTAACATGCAATTTAAAAATTTAGGCTATTAATATAATAAGGAATCTAAATATATTTTGTATAATTTTACTACTATTTTCTTTCCCAGTAAAATAAAAATCGCGCTAAAATTTTAGCGTGGTTTTTAGTATAGCTATAAATAAAATAGTAGTAAATTAATAAAAAATATATTTAAATTCTTTATTATATTAATAGCCTAAATTTTTAAATTGCATGTTAATAGCTATAAAATTAGTGAAGTTATTAAAGTTTTAATATATAGATTTTATATAAAAATTTAAGGTGGTCCACTTAAGTAAGTGGTCCACTCATGTAAGAAATGCGTTAATTATATAAAATAGTTATTATAATTAATAATTATTAGTTTTAACATTAGCTACTTTTTTTTTTTTAATTATAATAATATTTTATATAGCTTATAACTATTATATATTATATAATTATCACGTTTTATATAGTTATAAGTATTTTATATTATATAATTATTATATAGTTATAAAAAAAAAAGTAAAAAAAGTTTTAGTTTAAGCTTAAACAAGTGGTTTTAAAATAAATAAAAATTAAAGCTTATTAAATAATTATAATAATAATTATAATAAGCTTTAATAAATATAGCTATATTAAATAGGTTTATATTTTTAGTGTATAACTTTAACGTATAAAAAAAAAAAAAAGGTTTATATAGTAAAAAAAAAAGTAAAAATAGTTGCGCAAGAAAATTTAAGCCTTTAGCTTATTTTCTCGCTTTTTTTTTTTTTTTTTTTATTTACTTTTTTTTTCTTATTTATTATTAACTAACCCGCTATACTACCCTTAAATAGCGCGGTCTTTTTATAAGTAATTATTTATAAGTAAAACTATATAAAAGCTAAATAAAAACTTTATATATTATGTTTTTTTTAACTTAGCTATTTTTTAATTATATATAAACTAACGCATCTCCCACATGAGTAGACCACCCACTTAAGTGGACCACCTTAAATTCCCATATAAAATCTATATATTAAAACTTTAATAACTTTACTAATTTTATAGCTATTAACATGCAATTTAAAAATTTAAGCTATTAATATAATAAGGAATTTAAATATATTTTTTATAATTTTACTACTATTTTTTTTCCCAGTAAAATAAAAATCGCGCTAAAATTTTAGCGTGGTTTTTAGTACAGCTATAAATAAAATAGTAGTAAATTAATAAAAAATATATTTAGATTTCTTATTATATTAATAGCTTAAATTTTCAAATTGCATGTTAATAGCTATAAAATTGGTGAAGTTATTAAAGTTTTAATATATAGATTTTATATGGGAATTTAAGGTGGTCCACTTAAGTAGGTGGTCCACTTATATAAGAAATGCGTTAGTTTTTATTAATTAGCTAGCTATAAAAAAGTAAAGTAAAATAAAAAAAATAAAATTAATAAACTTTTTTTTTAAAGGCTATTATATTTTTTAGTTTTAAAGAAAAGCTAGAAAAGCTTTTTTTTAGTCGTAAAAAACTTTTAATAAAATTTCTTTAACTTTATTATATATATATATTTTTTTTAACGCTTTTTATTTAAGCTGCTTTATTATATATAATAATTTTGCCGGTATTTACTAGCTATTTTATAATAAATTTTATAAATATAGGTTTTTTAATAGCTATATATAAGTTTTTATTATATAACGCATTTTTTATATAAGTGGACCACTTATTTAAGTGGACCACCTTAAAAACTTATATAAAATCTATATATAAAAACTTTAATAACTTTACCAATTTTATAGCTATAAACATGCAATTTAAAAATCTCAGCTACTAACTTAATAAGGAATTTAAATATATTTTTTATAATTTTACTACTATTTTATTTATAGCTGTACTAAAAACCACGCTAAAATTTTAGCGCGATTTTTATTTTACTAGGAAAGAAAATAATAGTAAAATTATAAAAAATATATTTAAATTCCTTATTATATTAATAGCCTAAATTTTCAAATTGCATGTTAATAACTATAAAATTGGTAAAGTTATTAAGGTTTTAATATATAGATTTTATATAAAAATTTAAGGTGGTCCACTTAAGTGGGTGGTCCACTTATATAAAAGATATGTTATTTTATAACTTTAGTTTTATTAAAAAAGTTTTAAAATTAAAAAACAAAGTTAAAAATAAAAAAGCTAATAATATAAAATATTATTAAAATAATAATAAACATTTATAAAATTATTATAAAATGTTTAAAGTTTAAAAAAAACTTGTTTTTTTTTATATTATTTAATAATATATTTATTAAGTTAATATTAATTTAATTAAAAATAAAAATTAATATTATAAAAATATTTTTACTTAAAAAGCTATTATTTAATGCTAAATTAAAAAAGTTATAAAATCGGTTTTTTTTTTATTATAATTTTATATTAAAATATAAGTTTATTTAATAAAAATATTAAAAAATAAAAATAATAAATATTTAAAAAATAAAAAATATAATAATATTATTATTAATTATTGCTTTTATAGTTTTAATATATTATTTTTTTTATAATAAAATAAAAATCTAGTTTATTAAGCTTATAAAAGCTTATATAAAGATTTATAAGCGGTTAAATTAAATAAAAAAATTTAATAAAAAAAAATAAAAATAAATTGTTATTTTTTTTAAAACAGCTAATATATATTATATAATTAATTAATATTTTCTTTTTAGGTTTTTTTTTATAGTTAGCTATTTTAGCTAATATATATTTATTTAATATTTTATTATATTATAATTTTTAGTTTTTTATATTTTAAATAAGCTTATATAATAAAAATAATAAATAATTAATAAAGCGTTTTATTTAAAATAGCTTTTTTTTAAAAAAAAAAAAAAAAGTAGTAAAAATTATTATATTATTTTTGTAATATTAGTTAGCTAATATATAAGTTTATTATTTTATAGTTATATTTTAAAAAATAATAAGCGTTAAATATTTTAAGCTTTATTAAAAACATTAATATATTAAAAAGCGAAAATACTTAATAAAACAATTAATAAACTTATTATATTTAAATTTAAAATAGTAATATAAAATAAAAAGGTTTAATTAAAAAAAAAAAAAAACGCGATATTTATATTTTATAAAAGTTTAATATATTTAAAAATTAAAGTTTACGTAAAAAATCCCTTTATAAATATACGCAAGGTTAAGCTTATACTTAACTATTTTAATTATAAGCCTTTATTTTTTTTTATTAGCTTTTAGCTTTATTATAATATTTAAATTATTATTATTATTTTATATTTATAATATTAAAAAGTTATTATAATTATATATAATTTTATAAGCTTAAAAGCTTATAAATTATAATTATAATTTTTTAAAAAATTATAACAAGCTTTATAAAACTAGGTAGTTATATTAATAGCAGCAATAAAACATAATAAAAAAGCTGCTAATATATTAATAAAAAATCTTTTTATTAATAATTTAATAAATAATAATATAAAACTTATTATAAATATACTTATTATAGCTTTTTAAAAATATATTAATATATTTTTTAATAAAAATAATAAGCTTATAGCTATATATAAGCTAATTAATTAATTTATAAAACTATTTATTTAATTAATTAAAAATAAAAAAATAAATTAAAAGCTGTTTTTTTAAAAAAATATTAAAAAAAAACAATTTGCTAAATATTTTATAAGCTTATTAAAAAGCGCTAAAATTAAGCTAAGCTTATTAACTAATAATAACTTAAATAAGCTTATTATATATAAAAATTTTAATAAAGCTTTTTAAAAAGCGCTAAAAAGCTTAAGTATATAGCTTATTATTTAAATATAAGCATAAAAAACAGCTATAATAAAGCTTTAGCAAGCTTTAAATATAATAGTTTTATTATGCAAGTATAATAAAAAAATAATTATTAAAACTAATAATTAAAATTTAGCTTTTAAAAAATATAAACTAATAATAATTATAATAATAATAAATATAATATTTTTTAAAACTAAAGTAATTATAATAAAAAAGTTTTTTAATAATAATATAATATTTATTTTTAATAAAAAGCTTTTTAAAAGTTTTAAAAAAAATAATTAAATAATAGCAGCGTTTAATATAAAAATTAAATTATAAAAAAAAAAAAAAATAATGCTAGCAAAAAAAATCTTTATAGCCTGCTTTAAAAAAATTTATAATAATAAAATATTTTTAATAGCTTTAAAAAAAATATACTTAAAGCTTAATAAATATAAAAAAATAATTTTAAAAAATATTAAAGCTTATTTTAACGCTATTTTATTTTATATAAATATTATAATAGCCGCTTAAAAGTTTATAAATAATAAATTATTTTAAAAAGCTTAACTTTTTAACTATAAGCTTTTTATATTAAAAATTAAAATAAAATAATATTTTAACTATTATAATTATAGCTATATAATAGCTTATTATATTAAAAAAACTAAATATAAATGCTATAAAAGCTTTAAACATTTTAAAAAAAAAATATTTTATAAAAACTAAAAAAGCTACTTTAAAATATATAAACTATAAAAAGCGCTATAAAATATAGTAAAATATATATTTACTAAAAAAAAAAATAAACAAGCAAGCTAAAATAATATATATAATATAATTAAAATAATTTTAAATAAATATTAAAGCTTTTAATATTATTTAATAAGCTAATAATAAATTAATATTAAAAGTAATATTTATAGCTTTTAAAGTTTTAAGCGTAAGCTTTTTATTAATAATAAAAAAATATTTTAAAAAGTTTTTAATATTAATATTTTTATTAACGTAGCTATAATTAAGCTAGTTTTATAAAATATATATAAAAAATTATATAATAATATAAATAAAATATTATAATAAATTAAACTTAATTTTATTATTATTTAAAAAATTAAAATAATTAAAATAAAAGTTTTATATTATTTTAAAAATAATTATAATATTATTTAAAATAATAATAAAGCTGTTTTATATATTAATAAGTGTTTAGCGCTAAAAAAACTAAAAATAAAAAGCAGAAAAAATTAAACAAGCATATAAATAAAAAATAAAAAAAGCGTAGTAATTATATAATTAATATATTTTTTTAGCTTTTTAAATATAATATAAACAAGCTTTATATAAAAACTTTTTTATAAGCTGCTATTAAAATAATATTTAATTATAAAAGATTTTAATTTATATTATTTATTATAAAACTAATTAAAATATATATTATATAATAATAAAAAGCTTTTAAAGTTTATAGCTTATTAAAGATTTTATTTAGCGATTTTATTAAAAAAACTTATTAAAGTTATAAAAAACTAAAAAGACTTAATAATAAACCTAATATAAATATTAAAAAATTTAATAACTATTTATTAAAAAAACCTTAACTAAAAAAAATTAAATTATAAAGCAGTAAAAGTTTTATTAAACTTAAAAAAATCTTTAAAAAAAAATATACGTAGCAGTAAAAACTAAAAAGCTTATAATAAAAAAATAAATATTTTATAACTTAAAAAAGCTTAATATAGCTTTTAATAAGCTTATTAAATAGTTTATAAAAATAGCTAAGCTAGTAATATTATAAAAAATATTTAGCTAAAATAATTAAATAGCTTTTTTAAAAATTTTAATAATAATAAAAATTAAAGCATAAGCTAAATAAGCTTATAAAATATATTATTAAAAAAAGTTAAAAAAAACTTAAAGCGTTTTTATTAAAATTTATATAAGCTTAAAAAAAAAATTTAAAAAATATAATAGTAAAACTAGCGCAAAATAATAATAAAAGCGTTTTAAAATATTAAAACTTTATAAAGCTTTTTAAAATAAATATAATTTTTTATTAAAGCTTTACTAAGCTTAATAAATATTTTAATATTATATAATAATTTAAAGCAATTAATAATAATTTATATATATAATAAAAAAACTAAAAAATTTATTAAGCGTTTTTTTTTAGCTTTATTAGCAGATTTTAATAATATATTAAAATAGCTTATAAAATATAATAGCGCTTAATATTTTAAAATATTTTAAAAAGTTAAATTTAAAAAAATAATAGATTTAATATAAAGCTTTTTGCTTTAAAAAGCTTTTAAAAAAAACCTATTATTTAATAAGCTATTAAAAATATATAACAAGCTTTTAAAGCGCAAGCTAATAAAGTTTTATTAAACTAGCTTTATTTTAAAATATTATTTTAAAAAGTTTTATATTATATAAATAATAATAATTTTAAAGCTTAAAAAGCTTATTAAAATAAAGCTTATTATAAATAGCTAGCGTTTAATTTTATTAATTAATATAATAAAAAAAGTTTTAAAAAAAAAAAATTTTAAAATTATAAAAATAATAAAACTTATAAGCTTTTTATTAAAAAGTTAAATAAGCAATAAAAAATAAAAATCTATTAATATAGCTATTAAAATAGTTATTAAAAAAGCTTATAAAATAATAAAATAATAAAATATTATTATATTATTTTTATTAAATATTTTTAAAGCTTTTAATATAATAAACTATAAACGCTTAATATATATACTATAAAAAAAAGCTTTTTATTATAAATAGTTTTATAAATAAAAAGCTTTATAATAAAATATATAATATTTTTTTAGTTTAATAAAAAATAAGCAGATTTAATTATATTATAAATAAAAATGCTTTAAAATTTTTTTTTATTTTTGCTATTATTTTTATTATATATTTTAATGCTTTATAAAAGGCTTAGCGCTTATTAAAAAATTATTATAATAAGCTTTATTAATAATATTAATTTTATAATAATTAATTTAAACGTTAAAATAAACTATAAAATATTAAAAAATATATAAAATATTTATAAAAAATAAATTAAATATTATAATATAAAGTTTATATTAAAAAAAAATAATTTAATATATTTTTTAGCAATAGTTATAAGCGCTATAAATTATATTAATTTATTAAAAATTATTATTTAATTTATAAAAAATATAAAGTTTTTAAAAATTTATTTTAAAAAATAACTATAATAAAATATATATTTTATAGCATTTTATAAAAAACTTATTTTATAATAATATATAATTATTAAGCTAAAGATTTTAATATAAAATATTAATATAATAAAAACTAAGCAAGTTTATATAATTATAATAAAAAGCATGCTAATATATAAAGCTGCTATATAATATATATTTATTAAAAAAAACTATTTTTAAAAAATTGCTTAAAAGCTTAAAAAAGTTTAAAAAGCCTGCTTTTATAAAATAATAAAAACATATAAAGCTATATTAATAAAATATATAAAAATAAAATTAAAAGTTTTTTTTTTAAATTTATATTTTAATAATAAAGCTATAATATTTAAAAAATAACTAATATTATATTTTAAAGCTAAAATAATTAAAGCAAGCTATAAAAAAATTATTAATATAATATATATTAAAAAGCTATAAAAATAGCATAGTTAAATATAAAAATAATTTAATAAACAGCTTAATATATTATAAAAAACTTTTAACTAATAAAACTATTAAATTAATAGCAAAATATTTAAAATAATATTATAAAATAAATAGCTTATTAAATAAAAATAATTATATTTATTTAAACTAAATTATTTTATAGCTAAAATATTTTTTAATAAAAAAATAATAAAACGTTATAAAAAGTTTTTAAAATATAAAGCTTTAATAATCTTTTAAATATATATTAAAAAAATCGGCCTAAAAGCATTTTTATATAAAAAAAAAGTTTTAAAATATTTAATACTTTTATATAAGTGCGCTATTAATAAAAAAATAATAGTTTATATTATATTATATTATAAACTATTAATTAATAAAAAAAAAACTTTAAAAAATTAACTAGTTTTTATAATATTAAAATCTTAAGTAAATTTTATAGCAGTAATAAATAACTTAAAAAACACTAAAATAATAACTTATTAATTTATTTAAATAAGCAAGCTTATTATATATAACTTAATAAAAAAAATAAAAAATATTTAAAAAAAGCTGCGCTAGCTTAAACAAGCTAAAAATTATAGCAGGCTTTTTAAAATAAACTTTATAAAAGTTGCTTAGTTTATAAATTATATTTAGCGTTTTAAAATAAGCTAAAAGCTTTTTAAAAGCTTAAAAGCGCGCTTTTAAAAAGTTTTTATTTATTTTTATTTTTTTTTTAATTTAACTAGGTAAAAAAACCTAATATATAAAAACAAGCCTTTTATAGCTGCTATAAAGCTTAATATATAAATATTTTATTTAACTAATAAAGTAAGCGTTTAGCTTGCTAAGTATAAGCTTTTTTAATATAGTTTTTATTTATAAATATAAATATATAAAATAACCGCGCTGTTAATATAACTTAATAAATTAATTTAATAATAATAATAATATTATTACTTTATATTTTAACAAGCTTTAATATTTTTTAAAAGTATTATTTTTACTTAGCTTTTACTTAGCTAAAGTTAAATAGCTATGCTTTATTTTAATATATTTTTATTAGTTTTTTTATTTTTTTTAAAAGGCTTTTTTTAGCTTATGTTTTTTTAATTATTTTTTTAATTAATAGTTTACTTTTTTATTTTAGTTTTTTTTTTTAAAAATATTTATTATTTTTTAAAAGCTTGCTTTTAATTTATATATTTTTTTAATTATATATAATAACGCTATTATTTTATTTATAGCTTAATTAATAACTTTTTTATAAGCTATATTATATATTTTATTTTTATTATTATTATTATTATTAAATTAATTTACTAAGCTATACTAGCAGCATAGTTATTTTATATATTTATATTTGCAAATAAAAACTATATTAATAAAGCTTATGCTTAGCAAGCTAAACGCTTGTTTTATTAGTTAAATAAAATATTTATATATTAAGCTTTATAGTAGCTATAAAAAGCTTATTTTTATATATTAGGTTTTTTTGCTTAGTTAAATTAAAAAAAGAAAAAATAAATAAAGATTTTTTAAAAGCGCGCTTTTAAGCTTTTAAAAAGCTTTTAATTTATTTTAAAGCGCTAAATATAGTTTATAAACTAAGCAATTTTTATAAAGTTTACTTTAAAAAGCTTGCTATAATTTTTAGTTTGCTTAAGCTAGCGCAGTTTTTTTTAAATATTTTTTATTTTTTTTACTAAATTATATATAGCAAGTTTATTTATTTAAATAAACTAATAAGCTATTATTTTAGCGCTTTTTAAATTATTTATTACTGCTATAAAATTTATTTAAAATTTTAATATTATAAAAACTAGCTATTTTTTTAAAGTTTTTTTTTTATTAATTAATAATTTATAATATAATATAATATAAGCTGCTATTTTTTTATTAGCAGTATATTTATATAAAAATATTAAATATTTTAAAACTTTTTTTTTATATAAAAATATTTTTAAGCCGATTTTTTTAATATATATTTAAAAAATTATTAAAGCTTTATATTTTAAAAGCTTTTTATAGCGTTTTATTATTTTTTTGCTAAAAAATATTTTTATTATAAAATAATTTAGTTTAAGCAAATATAATTATTTTTATTTAATAAGCTATTTATTTTATAACGTTATTTTAAATATTTTATTATTAGTTTAATAGTTTTATTAGCTAAAAGTTTTTTATAATATATTAAACTATTTATTAAATTATTTTTATATTTAGCTGCGTTATTTTTATAGCTTTTTAATATATATTATATTAATAATTTTTTTATAAGTTATTTTAATTATTTTAGCTTTAAAATATAATATTAATTATTTTTTAAATATTATAACTTTATTATTAAAATATAAGTTTAAAAAAAAAACCTTTAATTTTATTTTTATATATTTTGCTAGTATAGCTTTATATGCTTTTATTATTTTATAAAAGCAGGCTTTTTAAACTTTTTTAAGCTTTTAAGCGATTTTTTAAAAGCAGTTTTTTTTAATAAGCATATATTATATAGCAGCTTTATATACTAATATATTTTTTATTATAATTATATAAACTTGCTTAGCTTTTATTATATTAATATTTTATATTAAAGTTTTTAGTTTAATAATTATATATTATTATAAAGTAAGCTTTTTATAAAGCGCTATAAAATATATTTTTTATTATAGCTGCTTTTTAAAATAAATTTTTAAAAACTTTACACTTTTTATAAATTAAATAATAGCTTTTAATAAATTAATATAATTTATAGCGCTTATAGCTGCTGCTAAAAAATATATTAAATTGCTTTTTTTTAATATAAACTTTATATTATAATATTTAATTTATTTTTTATAAATATTTTACGCGCTTTTTAATATTTTATAATTTATTTTAGCGTTTAAACTAATTGTTATAAAATTAATATTATTAATAAAGCTTATTATAATAATTTTTTAATAAACGCTAAGCTTTTTATAAAATATTAAAATATATAGTAAAAATAATAATAAAAATAAAAAATTTTTTTAAAGCATTTTTATTTATAATATAATTAAATTTGCTTATTTTTTATTAAACTAAAAAAGCATTATATATTTTATTATAAAGCTTTTTATTTATAAAACTATTTATAATAAAAAGCTTTTTTTTTATAATATATATATTAAGCGCTTATAGTTTATTATATTAAAAGCTTTAAAAATATTTAATAAAAATAATATAATAATATTTTTTTATTTTATTATTTTATAAGCTTTTTTAGCAACTATTTTAATAATTATATTAATAAACTTTTATTTTTTATTATTTATTTAACTTTTTAATAAAAAGCTTATAAATTTTACTGCTTTTATAATTTTAAAATATATTTTTTTTAAAAACTTTTTTTATTATATTAATTAATAAAATTAAGCGCTAGTTATTTATAATAAGCTTTATTTTAGCAGGCTTTTTAAGCTTTAAAATTATTATTATTTATATAATATAAAACTTTTTAAAATAATATTTTAATATAAAGTTAGCTTAATAAAGCTTTGCTAGCTTATGTTTTAAAAGTTTATTATATATTTTTAATAGCTTATTAAATAATAAGTTTTTTTTAAAAGCTTTTTAAAATAAAAAGCTTTATATTAAGTCTACTATTTTTTTAAATTTAATTTTTTAAAATATTTTAAAGCATTAAACGCTATTATATTTTATAAGCTATTTTAATATATTATTAAAGTTTGCTAATAAAGCTAAAAAAAAGCGCTTAATAAGCTTTTTAGCTTTTTTATTATATATATAAGCTATTATTAGTTGTTTTAAATTATTATATAATAATAAAATATTTATTAAGCTTAATAAAGCTTTAATAAAAAATTATGCTTATTTTATAAGATTTTATAAAGTTTTAATATTTTAAAACATTTTTATTATTATTTTATATTAGCTTTATTATTATATTTTTTAAATTTTTTTTTAAGCTTATATAAGCTTTAATAAAAACGCTTTAAGCTTTTTTTAATTTTTTTTAACAGTATATTTTATAAGCTTATTTAACTTATGCTTTAGTTTTTATTATTATTAAAATTTTTTAAAAAACTATTTAATTATTTTAGCTAAATATTTTTTATAATATTACTAGCTTAATTATTTTTATAAGCTGCTTAATAAATTTATTAAAAGCTATATTAAGCTTTTTTAAGTTATAAAATATTTATTTTTTATTATAAGCTTTTTAGCTTTTATTACCGTATATATTTTATTTATTTAAAACTAGTTTTAGCTTTTTATTACTTATAAAAATCTTTTTAAAAATTTTTCTAAGTTTAATAAAATTTTTATTGCTTTATAATTTAATTTTTTTTAGTTAAAGTTTTTTTAATAAATAATTATTAAATTTTTTAATATTTATATTAAATTTATTATTAAGTCTTTTTAATTTTTTATAACTTTAATAAGCTTTTTTAATAAAATTATTAAATAAAGTTTTTAGCAAGCTATAAACTTTAAAAGCTTTTTATTGCTATATAATATATATTTTAATTAATTTTATAATAAATAATATAAGTTAAAATCTTTTATA
>MU380567.1:0-21124 GCA_022495085.1 Xylaria sp. FL1042
AAAAATTATTATATATATTATATTAGCTTTAATTATATATAAAAAAAAACATATAATATTATAAATTTATATTTTAATATAATTATAAACTATAATTAATATTATATTAATTAAATAAATATTATTTTTATATAAATATATAAGTAAAAAAAAAATATTATTTTATATAAAGTTTTAAAAATTATAATTAATAAGCTATTAAAAGCATAAAAATGTTATAGACCCGTTATATATCCACATTAAAGTATAAGCGGTATATAAGGTTCTTAATTTAAAAATAATAATAAAATTAATTAGCAGGTGTTTATAAGGGAAGTTTTTTAGTACTTTTACTACTATTTAGTAAAAGAGGCAATATAAATAATAGTTAATTAATGAATATATTAATATAAAGGTAAGTTAATAGCTAAGGAACTAAACTAAATAAGTAATTAAATATAAGAAATATATTGTTATATAAATATAAGAAATGGCAATAGCTAGGGCTGTCCTTTTAATATTATTATACTTTGGATTTATTAGATTTTTAGATCTTTAAAAAGATTAATAGATCTATAGATCTATACTTTCTACTATTTTCTAGTTATATGCTTTGGCAAAATAAAACCTATAAGTGCTCTGCAAAGAAAAGACTCTTTTTGTTGGGCCTGTTTTGCGACCGTAAAACTAATAGTTCTATAATATTATTTTCTTTTTTCTAAGGTTTTTGTTCTAAAAACTAATCTTTTTTTTATAAGTACTACCTTTTTTTTTAATATGTTAAGTCAGGTATAAAAACGTTTTTGCTTTAACTAAAAAAAAGCTAGGCTAACTTGCGCAGGGTATATTTTTTAAAAAAGTTTTAAAATATCTGCCTGCTTTTTTTATATTAGTTTAAGCTTTTAAACCTGTTTTTATATTGCTAAAATTTCTAGCTATTATTATTGCATATAAAACTAAAAATTATATAACGGACTATTTATAGCAGACCTTTTAAATATAATAAAAAAACAAGCTTATTTAAAAAAACAAAAGAAAAAGGCTTAAAATAAATTAAATTTGTTGTAAAAAAATTTAAAGTTAGCTATATAATTACTTTAAAAATTATTAAAAAAATATAAAAATTTAAAAACAGTTATAAAAAGGTTAAAAAATAAAATAAATAAGCGTTTAAATTATATTTGTTGTTTAAAAACTTAAAAAGGGTTTTTTTATAATAAAGCAATAAGTATTTTTTATTGTAAAAAAAAGTTGGATTAGGTTAAACAGAAAAAAAAAAAGCGTAAAGCTAGTAAAATAATTTGGCAAAAAGAGACTTTTAAAAGTTATTAACCTAAAGCTACTTTTAAAATAGATTAAGCCGCGTTAAACATGTCTTAAGAGGTCAACCCTGCGCTTTTAGCCTTAGTTGATTAAAGTGCTAAAAATAAAATCGATCTATAGCGGCCGCAGCAGTCTTTAAATATTTTTTAAGTTTTTAAGTATTATTAGCATATAAGTACTTTTTTTACTTTATAAAATATTTAATATTATTTTTATTTTAATAGAAATCTAGTATTTTTTTAACCTTATAAATATTTTAGTTATTTTTTATTTTAAGTTATAATTTAAGTTATATATTTTTAAAAGCTAGTTTAAGTAAAAAAATATAAAAAATAAGGTAAATTTTTATATTTTTTAATAGCAATAGTTTATAGTTAATTAAAAAAATAACTTTTTTGATTTTAAAAAGGCTAAGCTTTTTAAAATTTAATTTATTGCTTGGTCGTTTAGTTTTAATTTATAAAATATTAGTAATAGTATTTTATTTTTGTTATAATAAATAAACTTTGTCTTTTTTTTTAAAAGTTAGCTTTTTAATTTGTTTTTTATTATAATATTATAATATTTATTATTATAAAAATTAAAAACATGTTTATAATCTTGCTTATAGCGTTTTAATTTTAGTTGTAATAGTTTTTATTTTAAATGCTATAGCTAAAACAGTTAATGCTTTTACTAATATTTTTTCTAGTTTTTTAATAGTTGCTTATTATTTATAAACTGCTTTATAAAGTGATAAGTTTATATTTTTATTTATTAATATATTATAAGCAATTTATATTATTAATAATAGTTTTACTTAGTTGTTTTATTAATAGTTAATATAACTTTATAAATATTGCTTTAATATTTAATTAAATTTTTTAGTTTATTTATTAGTTTATAAGTAATAAGCTGTTAAAAACTTAAGTTTAATACTTATTAGTTTAAAAAAACTTGCTTTAAATTTAAAAGTAAAGAGCTTGTTTTAATTTAAAATAACTTATTTTAATAAACTGTATTTATTAAAATAATATTAAATAAAAGCGTACGTAAGCTATTTAGCTATTATATCTTTTTTAAATAATAAGAAGTAGGCATATTTTATAAGCTTATTAATTATAACCTATATTTTATTATATTATACTTTTATAACCTTGTCGGTTAATAAAAATAAACCTATAATAAAATCTTAAGCAATAATATATTATGCTTATTTAAATATTTAAATAAATTATAGCAGTTTATAAGGTTTATATTTAGCTGCTTTAGCTTTATTATAAATATTATAGTTTTTTATAATAGACTTAATTATACTTTATAGTCTTAAAAAGTTATATTTTTCTTATAATTGTTAGGCTGTTTTAATTATTTTTTAGTGTTTATATAATAGGTGTTTATAAAAATCCTTTATAAATTTGTTTTGTAAAGTTTTCGGCAAGTAGATCTTATAATTATATATTAATTTGCTATTTTTTAATCCTTTATGCTTGCATAGTTCTACTAGCTCTTTAAAATTATAGGCTTGCTATAATTATATGCTTTTAAAATCTTTAAAAATAGTTTAAATTTTTAAACTTTTATTTTTTTAAATATATAATACTTAAATGTTTTATTTTAAAATTTTAAATCCTTTTTAATCTTGTCGACTAAGTATATTTGCTTAAATGTTTTTTTTTTTTTTAATATAATATATTTTAAAGTTAAATTTAAAAAAAAAATTTATTTAGTTTTTATATCGTTAAGTAATTTTTTATATGGTTATAAATTTTATTAAATTTTAATAATTTAAATAAATCTTAATTAGTTTAATAGTATTTATAAAAAATAATTTCTATTTTTTAAAAGCTATAATAATTGCAAGCAGTTCTTTATTATATATAAAGTATTGCAATGTAGCGTTTTATAATGCTTTAAAATAATATGCTACTAAGTGCTATTTTTTATTATTTTTAAGCTGCTTTAGTACTTTTATAATTATACTGTTAAATATGTTTATTTTTAGTTTTTTTTTTTTTTATAAATCTAGTAGTTTAACTATAGAATCGGAGGTAACTTTAAGTTTTAAAGTTTTAAAAGTTTCTTAGGCCTTTTTTAAAATTAAAAAGGTTTTTTTTTTATACTTTTTTTTAGTATATTTTATAAAATATTGTGCTATATTTTTAAAGTTTTTAATTAATATTTTAATATAGTTAAAAAATCTTAACGCTTTTTTAATATTTATAATTATAGCTAGGTTAAAAATTTCTTAATTTTATATTATATCGATTTTTAATTATTAAATTTATATTTATTTAAAAATGATTGTAAATCTTAGAAAATTAATTTTTTATATATATTAAATATATTTTTTAGGGTTAAGTTATAGATTTGCTTGTTAAAAAGTTTTTAATATTTAAGTTATATGTTTTTTATATTTGTTAAATATTTTGGAATAGATTAAAATATTATTTAAATAAATAAATATAAACTTGTTTAAAAATTTTTATAAAATTATTATTATTATATATTAAAAGCTGGCTAGCGCGTTTTATAATTTTTGTAGTATAATTATATATTTATATAATCTATGTATTGTTTATATTATAGTTTTTTATTTTTTTCTTTTAGCTATTTTAATAATATAATATTTATTTAAAATATTAAATGTTATAAACTATTTTATTTAATTAATATTTTTTTTTATAATTATTATTAAAATAAAAAAATATTTATTTAAAATAATAATTGTGTTTAATAGTTAATAGTTAACTATTACTTACTATATTAGTTTTTTATTATTGTCGATTTATTGTTTGCTATTTTTTATTTTTAGTACTAATATTATAAAATATTTGGTAAACAACTAAAATTTTCTAAAAAATCTTTTTACTAGGTTTTTTTAAATATATCTCTATAAGGCATTAGTTTTGTTTAGACTTATGTAATATATTTAGTAAAGCTTTAGTTAATATTTTTTTTTAATAAAAATATAGTGGTCTTATAAATTATACTTAAAAAGCTTTTTTTTTTTTTTTTTTTAAAATAGTTTTTAAAACTTATAATATATTTTAAATATATTGTTTAAGATTTCTTTTATAATTTTTTTAATTTTTTTGCTTTGTCTTTTGTTTTTTTAGCTAATAGTCTTTTTTTTTTATTAGATTAAAAGATTACTAGTTTTTAACTATAAAATTCCCAAAATAATATCATGATTAAAAATGTCGGCAATATTTAATACAATTTATTTTTTATGTCCTTAAATAAATATGTTAAAAAGTTTAGTTTTTTTAAGTATATAGCTATTATTATAGCTAAAAATATTTCTATTAAATCTTTTAATCTTTTAAGATTTTAATTTATATTTCTAAGCAATTTTATTTTGTTCTGCTACTTTAAATAATATTATATTAGCTTATGCTTTAAAATCAATTAAAATATTATATCTTTTTTTTTAATGTTTAAGTTTAATTTTAAATTAATTTTTCTAGTTATTGCATCGAACTTTTTATAAAGCTTTAATTTCTTTAGCTATTTGCTGCTTTTTTAGCAAGCGCTATTTTTGTTTTTTATTAATCTTTCTGCATAAAATATTTAAATAATCATTTAGTTTAATTTTTTAAATGCTATAAAGTTCTGTTTTGTTATTTTATTAGATCGGGCTTTAAACTATAATTTTTAAGCTTTTTTGCTTTTTATAATTATTTTTTAATATAGTTATGCTTTAATTAGCTAATAATACTTGTATAAATTATTTTTATAGTTTTTTAAAATAATATTATATATATATTTGTAATTATTTTTAAAAATTGCAAATTCTTGCAGATCTTTATAATAAATTATAGTTATAATTAACTATTATACTTTATAAAAATCTTTTATTTTTATTTTTGCAATATGTTTTAAAAACTAATTATTTTTTAATTTATTAGGTAAATATTAATAGCATTAATATATTATATAATAAATTTATAATATTTTATTATATTTTAAATCTTTTAGTCGTATAATATTAGCGTTTTTTTTTATTATAGTTTTATTATATTAATAACTTTTTATAATTAGTTAAATTACTAACTCTAGTTTATAAAATATATCGGTTTTTATACTAATTATTAAAGCGTTATTATTTTATTATATTTAAAATAATCGAGGCTATAAAAATATTTTATTTATTTTTATTAGCTTTTCTTTTATAATATTTTTTATTTTTTCTGCTTTTATTTATTTTTGCTTAAAAATCTTATAAACTTTATTTTTTTAAATCTATTTAGCAACTAAGTTTTTTATTAGTTTATAGTCGGTTTAGTAATTATATTATTTATAATTATAGTTTTTTCTTTTTAGGCAAGACTTTTTTTCTGGCTATATTTTAGGCTTTATTAGTTTAAGGTCTTTTTAGTCTTATAAGTCTGCTAGCTATGTTAACTTATTATTTTTTGTTGTCGGCTAATCTTGGTCTAATTATTTAGTAGAGTTATATATTTAATAACTTTTTTTTTTTATATAGCAGATATATTTTTTTGTAATTTAATCTAATAATTATAGAGCTCTTAAATAATATTTGCATGCCTTTTTATTTTAACTTTAATAGACTAGGCATTTTAATTTGCTTAGTATAATATTTTTGTTTTAATTTAAAATAGCAATTTTATATTTTTGCTTTAAAGAAGTTTTTTTTAAATCGTTTTTTTATTTTTTATTATTTTAGACCTTTATAACTTATATTTTTTTTTTTAGCTAAAAAATTTTTTTTTTTTTATAGTTTTTTTTCTTATTTTTTTTCTTAAATCGGCATTAACTTTAAAAATATTTTTTCTTTTTGTAGTTATAGTATTTAACGTTAAATATATCTTATAGTTATCGCTTTTAAACTTTACTAATTTGCTTAGACTTTTATTTAATACTTTTTTAAATACTATTTTTTTTATTTTTTTTAGTTTTTTTTATCTTAAGATATTAGTTAAATAATTATTAATTAATTATAATAGCTATATTAATATATGCATTAATTTTTATTAGTTTATTTATTTTATATAGTTTATTTTAAACTTAAAATTTAAGTCTATTATAAAATAAATAAAACAGTATAAACTTAAGCAATTTAAAGATTGCTGCTAATTGTTTAAACTTTATAATATAATCGGCTGCTGCTTTTATTTATTTTAAATAATAAAGCGCTTTTTCTACATGCTTTACTTTTTAAATATTTTTAAATAATACTTTTATTTAATTCTTAAATTTAATATAGTTCGCAAAAATTATTTTAGTTTTTAATTTAAGGTTTGCTTTTTTGCTAGCTTTTAAAAAATTCTTTAAAATAAGCTAAAACTATTTAAGTATTTTTTTTAATAAGAATTATAAAATAATTATTACTTTTTAATCTTTTTTTATAATAAAAACAAAATGCTATTTTAAATAAAGTTTAGCATAAATTAAAAAGGCTTTTATATTTATAGTTTTATTATAAGGTTTAAAAATAGTAGGCTTAAAGCTTTTAATGTCTAGTAATTTTAATATTATAAATAATTTTAATGGTAAAAGTAGTGGTAGTAATAAAAAGTTAAGCTTTTTGTTTTAAGTTATTACTTTGGATGTAATAGTAGTAGCAAGCGTTGGTTTTGCTGGCGGAGGTGTAAGAGTTGGTTATAGTATAAAAGCTTGCTTAATGCTTTAACTTAATATTATAGCAATAGTTGCTGCTACTATTTTAATTTTTATTATTGTTGCTTGTTAAGCGGTTGGCTTTAAAGTTATAGTAATAAGTGCTGCTGTTTTAACTATAGTAATTAGTGTTTATATTAGTTTGTTTTTTTGTGCTAGAGTTAAGGTTATTATAGCTTTTTTTTTATTGCTGCTTAACTTTTTTTTTTTTACTACTTTTTTTTTAACTAGGGTAGCTAGGGAAAGTGCTAGAGTTTATTATTTTAGTATGTTGCTAGTTTTAAATATCTTTAAAATCCTTGAACTTGATTTTTAACTTTTTGTTCTTAGTAATATAACTTAGATCTAGTTTATTAATTATTAAGTAAAGAATTACCTATGCAATGCTTGCAACCTTTTTTGTTATTTAAATATTTTTTTAGTATATTTTTAAAGGCTTATTTTATAAGCTAACTACTACTTAACTTTTTATATTAATATTTATATCTTATATGCTAAGTTTTATTAATTAAAGAGCTATTAAAGTGTTATAGACCTGTTATATATTTATATTAAAGTATAAGTAGTATATAAGGTTTTTAATTTAAAAGTAATAATAGAACTAATTAGCAGGTGTTTATAAGGGAGGTTTTTTAATACTTCTACTATTATTTAATAAAAGGGGTAATATAAATAGTAGTTAATTAATAAATGTATTAATATAAAGGTAAGTTAATAGCTAAGGAACTAAACTAAATAAGTGACTAGTGCGTCGGGATGGCGAAGCTAACTAATAAAACAACTAATAAACCTACCACACTTAAATCTAGAATAGTAATACAAGGTAAAAGGGTCTGATCAGAGGAGAAAAAAACGCGATGTTTATATTTTATAGAAGTCTGCTATATCTAAAAACTAAAGTCTGCGCGAGAAATCCCTTTATAAATACACGCAAGGTCAGGCCTATGCTCGACTATTTTAATAACAAGCCTTTATTTTCTTCTGCTAGCTCTTAGCTCTGTCGTAATCTTTTCTAGTTATTATCCCATTGTCTTTAATAGATAATAACTGATTAAGACAATATTTTTTAAACTAATGCTTTAATGTGGTCTTTTTGTCTGTTCTTAAGCTTTTCTGGTACTTATATTAATTTTTACAAGATCAGCACTTTTTTCTCGTCGAATACTTAGCTTTTATCAACAAATATTACTTTTTATATTTTCTCTAACATTTATACTTTTAATTTCTTGTAGATATAAGTCGTAATAATTTTAGCTTACCTATCTCTTGGGCATGTTAAGCATAGGCCTATATCTAACAAGATTATAAATATCGCGTTCTTATAACATAGGAGAAACCTAGCGCTTTATAAATTGTCTCTAAATAAGCTAATTAGTTTGTAACGTCCTAGGATCTAGCATGTTATATCGATCAAGCTTTAATATATTTTTATAAGTATCGCCTTTTTTATATCGAGCTTTTATTAGGCTACAGGCCTTTTTCTTGTTCTTAGATTTCTTATTATTAGCAGGTTTTTAGTTTATTTTTAATACTAAAAACTTTTGACTGCTAGGCCTAAAGCTAATGCTATAAATGTCTTTTATAGATAAATCGGACATAAACTTAGTTAGCAGCTTTTGTTTTAGACTAATTACTGATTTTTTAAAAGCCGCTGATAGCAAGAAGTACTAGGTAGTAAGCACTTGGCTATCTCTTGTTAAGCTCTTAATAGTTTAAAGAGCAATGCTAGTAAAATCTTAAAGTAAAAGCATAAAGATTATATCTTTGGCTTTGTCGATAGATATTACGCGGCTATTCTTTAGATTATAAAGCGTACTAATTGGCCGTCAAAATAAAAGAGCAAGTTAAAAAACGCTTGCAGCTTTATAGCTTTATTTATTATTTTAATAATATATCGCAAAGCTAATGATTTTTTTTAGCTCTAGTACTGCAGAAAAAATAATATTAACTTAAATATTTTTGATTATTTTAAATATATTTCTCTAATGCTTGTAAATAGCTTGTTTATATTTAAAGTTAATACTAGGGACTAGATCGATAAAATAAGCAATTTTCTTAGTTTTATCGATAAGTATAGCGTAAAAGTAGTTTTTTTTGTTTAACTTTAAGTCGTAAGATTACATGCCTCTTATAATTACCTACCGCACTTTAAGATCGCAAATTCTTAATACCAACTAATCTTTAAATTTGTTACAGGGTTTGTTCGCGCTAAACAGCCATTTATAGTAAAACTTATATGCAACATCTAGCTTATTATAAAAAAACACCCGCAGAAAGGCTTTAAGATCGTAAGCATTTGCCTACTCTTATTTTGCATATTTAACTATTTTGTTAATTACTTGCGCGCCAAGGCTATAGTTTACCTATTTTGCGCGGCTGATTATAAAAAGAGGAGGTCGGTTCGCTATATACATATACTTGTCTTTCTGTTTTTTAGTCAAGAATTTCTTAAAAATAAAGATGCGGTCTTTGGCAGAGTATTTTTATAGCTTTAAGTTATTAAGTGCTGGGTTTAATTAGCTGTAAATATAATTAATTAAACGCTTTAAGTTCTTAAAGTTTCTGTTTATAAACATGTAAAAACTATTATAAACTAAAACCAAAGTTTTCTTGTTTAACTGCTGTAAGGTTAATGCTTATATCTTGCTTTTAGGCTTTTTTGCTTTGATAAACACAGCTAAATATTTTTTAAAAGGTTATATTATTTCTAACTTGAACAAAGCTATATACAAAGTATAAAGCTTTTTTTCATTAGTTTTTATAAGCTCTTTAAACTGTTTTTACATTATAAAAACTAATAAAACATATATAGCATAGTAATAACCACATTCTCATGTACCTGCTTGTCGAAGTCCAGGTAGTAAAACAGCGCGTAAAAGCTATAAAAGTCGGGCTTTAATTAAGAAGGCCTATGCTTGTCAAAAAGCTGCTGCGAATTTAAAATAATTACTAAGCATTCTTTTATTAAATATCAAGTCTAAAAAGTATAGGTTTCGTTTCTTAATATTATAAATCATTAAAAACTAATAATTGTCGATAGTATTTCCAGATATAGGTTATAGTCCTTTAAAAATTGCGAAGCTAATATTTTTATTTAGTTTATCGGTAAAATAGCTATTAAAAATAAAAGAAATTTAATTATTAATTAAAGATGCTATAAATATAACCGCAAATAGTTCTTTGCTGACAACTTTAGGTCTAAATATATATATAACAGCAAAAATAAGGCCATTAATTTCCAACGTGCTTAGCCATCGGTTTATGTTACTAGGTTTCTGCAATTTTTGGAGGGTATTAATTACTGCAGAAGCAACTTCACCGAAGAATCTTTACTTTATTATACTCTTTAGAACAGACCGATCTTTAAGCGTTTTCTTAACTATGTCTGCTTTTGCGTATGCTAGTCGCTTATTCTTATAGCTATCTATAGTTTGTTTTTTTGCGTTTAAGATAGGTAGCTCTAGAGAACTTTGCTGATTATGTTTTCTAATGCTTAGGAAAAGGCCGTTTAAATCTTTAAAGTTGCTTAGTTTAAATGTAAAATTTATATGTTAAGCTATAATATGCTTAACTTTTGCAAATAAAAGAGGTGGCGCAACAAGTTAGCTTTATAATGATTAAGTAATAGGATAATCAGGGAATATAAATGGTTAAGGCAGGCGAAATAATAGTTGTTAGAGGTGTGCTGCTTTTTTTTATCTTGGTTAATGCTAAGTGTAGTGTTTTTTTTAGGTAGGTGGAAAGGATAATATATATAAGAAAAAAAAGGAAAAGGCTGGTGTTTATTTAATAGTTCCTCTTATGGCAAAATAACTTGGCTTAACTTTTGTTATTTTTTTATGCTTTTATTACTAGCGTTAACAACTAATTAGATAAGTAAAGTAGTTAACAAAGAGGAGAAAGAATGCAAAAAAGTCGAGCTTTATATTTAGGTGATTAGTATTTAGCGGCCTTTTAACTGTCTTTACCTTTGCCTTTTTCTTAAACTTTTAAAAAATATTTTAAAAGAGGCACTTTTAAAGTCTAGCAGCTAGGTAATATAGTTGTTAAAAGCTGGTGGTTATATATAGAGCAAGTAGAGGGAGAGGTTAACTTTAGTCTGTTTAACTAGGTAATAAGGAAAGAAAGGTGATTAGTATATTATATATGCTTTTTAAGTAGTTTTAGGCTTGTCTGCCAACTTAAAAGGTGCTTTTTGTCCTAGCGGTCGGTTGGTTTTTTTTTATGGCTAAGAAAAGAGCATAAGTTATTTTAAGCAGAGTAAGTAGTTTTAAGTGGTTTTTGCTGGGACTTTTCCTTTTTTACTACTTTTTTTTCTTTATCAAGCCACTTACTTATACTTTTTCCTTACTTATACCTATTTTAACCTAAGACTTCTGCCCCTGCAACTTTTTCTTTTTTATTCTCTTCTTTAATTAAGTTATTTGAGCGCTAGCATTTTAATTACTTGTTTTTTATTATAAGTGGTTTAGTTTGTTCGCTTTGCAATTATGCCTTCTATGTTAGTTATAGTATATATAAGTTTAACATGGATTTGTTTAGCGAGATAGCAGATAATCGCTTGCAGGTTTAAGCTATAATTACTAGTCGCTTTAATAGTTTGGTTGCAGCGACTTGCTATACTGCCGGTATTTATACTTATGGTGCTTTTAAGGTTTTTTTGCTTTTTAATCAGACCAAGCATTTTAACGTTGCTATATATTATTTATATCCGGGTTATATTTTTGCTAAGCTTTCTCTAGCATGTCTCTTTGTTTCTCCCAGCTATTAAAGCTTTGCTTAGTATACTTGGCGCTTATTTTTTAATATCCTGCTATAATCTATTAAAGAGGAGTTTTGTCGCGATAAAACATTAGGTAGCCTTCTTTTAATTAAATCGGTGCGTTTTAGTATTAGTTGTTTAATTAACTGCGCGGATCGATTAGTTAGTACTGCCACTAGTAGGGCTTTGTCTGCTTCCCATAGTTGATTAAGCTTATGTTTAACTATTTTAGCAAAACTTCTGGTTCTAGGTCTTTAGTTGTAGTACTTGGTTATGCCTTTAATACCTTATTTTGCTATTGTCCCGGCTATAATTTCTGATTATAAGCATATATGCACAATCTAGGGCAAGGCTTTTATAGCTTTTAAGCGCTTTAAGCTTTGGCCGTTTAATTATATACACAAACAGGTAAAGTTGCCATTTTTTTCTTTTTGCCAAAAAAAAGCTTTTAATTAGTCGTTGCTAACTATTTCTGTTATTATAGCTAGGCTTTATAGTATTTTAGTATTGAAGCTTTAAATAATTGCATTAAAAAAAAATATATGCAATAGATTATTTTGCCTAGCTTTTTTAGTATTATCCAGCCTTTTGCTGTTAATGTCTTAGAGCAGTATATAGCGGCTTATAAAAATAATTAACTAATGCCTTTATATATTAAGCTATAAAGTAAAGGGCCATTTGGTAAATATATGCTGTTTATATTAAACCGCTTACTATAATTAATAGCATTAATTGTTTAACAGCTTAGGCGTCTAAATTTAATTTTTTGCTGGACTTGTATAAACAAGTTTTTTAATTTCGAAAGCAAAAGTCGATTTAGCATGTAGCCCTTTTTTAGTTGCCGGTTAAGTAACCTCTAAGGCGGTGCGTGTAAAAACTACGTATATTCGGTAAATTAAACAGCCTGCAAATATTACAATAGTTAAAAACAATATGCTTATCTTTACAATAAAAAAGGTTGTCATAACTAAAAAAAAGATCTTAATCTTATAAATAGCTCGCGTAAGTTTTTTATACAAGACAACCAGCTAATTACTGTCGCTAGGGTTTTAATGCATAAATCGCTAAAAATAAAAGTGATTTTATAAATTAAGTTGTTGTGCAGGTAAAACAGGCGAGGTTTTCTTTTCGCAGTTTTTCGAGTGATGACTTGATTAATTCCACCCTTTCTTCTTTGATCAAGTCATTCTTAAGCTTAGTAATGGTAGTGTCGGGACATGGAATAGTGCCAGGACTGAAAACTAGGTGGTAACCAAACCTACGCTCTGCCCCTTAATCAAGTTATCCTCAAGCTTGGTAATAGTAATATTAAGACGTGGGATAGTGATACAGGTTTAGTAGTTTCTGCAATAGCTTTATCTAGTTTTGTTTATAGTAATGTTGACTTTTTTTAAAATCTTTTTACTCTTAAGTATCCTTTTTTTTTTTTTATGGTGATTAGGATCTTAATTTTTTGCTGAGACTGTTTATCTTTAATAATTTCCTATTGTTTATCTTTTAGGTAATTAGTATTAGCCTTACTTAGTTGTTTATTGTTTTGCTGATTAAATAAAGCTGCTTTTAAATGTCTTGTTGTTTATTTGTCTTGTAAAAGGTTTACAGGTTCCTAGAATCTTGTCTTGTCTTTCACAAATGGCCTTAAGCTGTCTAAGGCATAGGTACTGTTCTTTATACATCTATTTAGTTTTTTTACTATGTATTTTTTATTTCCTTTCCTGAAAGCAATTAAAAAGGGGCCTCTTTATTTATAAAAAAGTTTAGCGCTTTATAACTTATTGTTGCTTAATGAGGTGTTATATAATAATACTAAACTGTCGACCTTTAAAAGGGTAGTTTATATTTTGTGAGCGTTTTATTAATCAGCTTTCTTGGCAGCCTGTTTTCTTTTCTAGGTAA
This sequence comes from Xylaria sp. FL1042, assembly GCA_022495085.1. Lineage (NCBI taxonomy): Eukaryota > Fungi > Ascomycota > Sordariomycetes > Xylariales > Xylariaceae > Xylaria > Xylaria sp. FL1042. The sequence continues at coordinate 13,583 of MU380567.1, forward strand.
TAACTTATTGTGTTATTGCTATATCTTCCTCTTTTTTAGCAAATTGTTGCATTCTGTTAATAAGTAAATCTGTGTGGTTTATAGTTTTATCTTAGTTGATTATTCGCCAGATAGGTATAACGTTTTTTACTAGGAGGATTAGAGATCGCCTATATACTATTTTATATAAGCTGAAGCCATAGTATTTAATTATTGTCTTATTTGCCTAGACAATTTTATTTAGTCTCTTGGTTTATCCTTTGCTTATTTCTTAAGTGACTTTTATAAAACTATTAATGATTGGGCAATAGCCGCCCTCGATTAAGCCTTGGCCTTGAGAGTAGTATATAGCTCTGTAAGTTAAGTTATAACTGAGCTAATTAGCTACTTTCTTTACCTCTTTCTTGTTTTCCGATTTATTATCGCATTTAATCCTTAGTAGCTAGCTATGTTAGTAAATAATTTGTCTTCGGATAAACGCTTTGATAACGCTAGCATTAACAGCTTTTAAAAGCATTGCCTCCAGGTATAAAAATATTTTATAGCATGCTTTTATAATAGCTTTATATTTATTATTATTAGGTATATATTAAACGTTAAGCACCTAGCTAATTAAAATATTTTTGGCCTTGTTATACTTATGTTCTTCTTTTAATTGGCTAGATTATATCTTTTAGCAGAAGGCGCAGCACTTTAAGGCGTTGCTTATATTTTTGTACATATTTTTCCAATAGTATTAAGCTGTAATCTTATAATATATTAGGTCTCTACCATAGTGCTTAAAGCACAAGTAGCATTCTTGGATAATATGCTTCTGGTTTTCCCTGTTGTTAATATATCGTCGGATTTAAAATAAGTGTTAAGCTTTTTTCCATAGGCATTTGTCGTAAACAAAAAAGGTAAGCGCATTATAGCGATAAGATTTTCTCTCCTTTTTAGTCGTTAAGTGATCAGGCAGGTTTTTTATAGTAAAAAATCGGGCTATCTTTTGTAACTCCGGTGACTATTTGTTTTCGAGTGCTAGTAGCTTTTCATATTTTTTTATAAATAAGTTAACCATTATAATAAAAAGCTAAAGGTTAATGAATTTCTTTATATCGCCCTCTTATTAATTATTTGATTTATCTAATAGTTTTTCTAGTTTTCTTAAGAGTTTATCAGCAGCTATATATTTTTTTCTTAGTATGTAGTGAAGTTTGAAGTTAATATTTTAATAAAAGTTACCCATTTGGTTAGAACAGCTCCTAGTAAAGCCAAAAATCTATTATTAAGCTGGGCGATCAAGACTTTAGCATTTGTTTTAAGGTAAAACCTAATACCATAAAAGTAGTTTTAAAGACATCTTAGTGATTTAACAACACCTAGGCATTCTTTTTTGGTCCTGTTATAATTTAGTTCTAGACCTTGCCATATGCCCGATTTATATCTTGCTAGGTGCTATATGCCATTAACATCTTAGCAGAGAATACAGCCCTAGCCTTTGCCTAAGGCGTTAACCTTAAGCTATATTGCTTTTTCTTTATAGTTTAAGGTAATTAAGCAAAGTGTAATCGTAATAGCCTCTTAAAGAGCTTTTATAGCTTTTTATTGTTTATCTTTCTAAATAAATTAAATATTTTGGCGCAGCAATGAAGTAAGAAGTAACGCAATAATAGCATAGCAGTATACCCATGTTTTATAGTAGCTAATAATTCCAAGAAATGCTTTTACTTTTATCTTGTTTTAATATAATTTTTATTTCATAATCTTAATCATTTTTGCTCCGACGGGGTGGCGTTTATAAGTTCCGCATATATAGCTAACAAACATAGCGAACAATTTACACTATTTGCTTTTTTTTTTACTAGCTATAGCTTTAGCAAGTTTAAAATTAAGTAAAACTGCGTTAATATTTTCAATATGTTCTAGCATAAATTTCCAAATACCTGGGCTAACTTTCTCGTTATTATATCTTGTTGTAAGTCCTTTTATTCCAACATTATCAAAAAAAGGTTTGCATTTAGTCAACATAACATCGTATAATATCCGGCTAACTACTCGGAAAAAGTAGGCTACTGAGTTTATAGCGCCTTATGGCAGAGTTATTATTTAAAAAACTCTTAGTAGTATTAAAAAAGCAGTCATTGCACGGCTTTCTAGGGCAAAAAATATCTAATTATATTCTAAGAAAAAATCTACAACAAATAAAATCTAGCACATTATAAATTCTTCTGCAAATTTATCGCAACTGCAAGATAAAAATACATCTTAAATAATAATAGCATTTAGCTTTATCGCCGAATTAATTAGTTATAGTTTACTATTTTTTTTTTCGACGATAAACTAGGCATTTTAATAAGCTTTATGTTTTTTTTTAAAGACAGCATTTATTATTTGCGTTTTTAGCATGTCTATTACTTGATTTTAAAAGGGGCTAGAGATAAATATGCTTTTGGCTTGCCATGCTTTATATGGAATCGTCTGGATTTTATAGAAGGAGGCTATCTTATCTTATATTCTTCTGATTTTGCTAAAATCCCAAGCTAATGCCATTTCTTGTTTATAGAAAACCTCGATTAGTAGCTTTTTTTCTTGATTAGTTAAGTTAGTAAAGCTTAGGTCTTGCTAGATCTTTTTTAGGCGTTTAAAAGTTAATTGTGTCCCTTTTAGTTATCTGGCAAAGCAGGGGTAAATATTAGCGAAAACCTTTTTATCTCCGGTTTTTATTTCTTTGTTTTAATCTTAAATGCTTGCTAAAGCTTTTCTCTTTTAATAAATTAATTTTAATGGCATATTACTATTATAATTAATGTTATCTATAGAATATATCTTTTGTGCTTTCAATTTATATATTATATATGCTAAAATGTTTAGCTTTTATGATAGCTGTTTTTTTGCTGCTAATAGTTTTGCTTTTTTAGCATCTTATATAGCTTTATTGAAGACCTTTTTAAAGCTTCCTAAAAACTTGTTGTTAGTTAATAATCTAATAATTTAATCTCTTTCTTTAAGGCCTAAGTAGTAAGCTTTTCCTTTTGCATTTAGTTAATTAGTAAAAGCTTTGTCTAAAAATGTTGCTTTATGCTTGTTTAAAAGTACTTGGTTATTAAGGTATATTGCGTTATTAAAGGTAACTCTTGCAGCGCATAGGCATAAAGAGATCTAATCATTAATTAAAAGCGGTTAATAGCCATTTATATTGCTTTTACAACTATAAATAGCCATTAGTTTCCTGCAGCCTAAAGTGTGCTCTTGTTATAAGGTCGGTCTTTAATCGGCGTAATAGCTAAGGCAATAATGTAAGTATTACTAATAGTAATAGTAGCTATTAAGACTTCTTTATTAAAGTATAGCACGCAGTTAGTAAAGCTAAAGAAGTTTATTTTAAAAAGCAATAGAGCAGCAGCTACTTTATTTAGGACAACATATATAGGAACCTGTGGCACACACTTCCCTGCTATTTAAACTGGTTAAACAATAAGTTCTTGGCAGTTATTAGGTGGTATAGCTTTTTCGGTAAAATAGCTATTCTAGGTCATAGCTGTATCAAGCATTGAAATTTAATTTTTTTAAATATAGCTTTCGATAATAAAGCTTGCCTGTGCTCCCATATTAAGTAGGCCTGTAATTACCGAGTTCTTAAATATTTCTCTAACTTGTACAGCAATCTTGGGTGTTCCTTTAATATAGTCTTCTATTTATAGCAGTTTTATACTAGTATCGAGGGCTTTGTGGATTTTTTTGGTCGACTTTTAAAGCTTAATATAAGTATTATTAATCAAGACAACTAGCGGTTTAGTTGTCAACGTTAATTAACTATCGGTCTTTGTTTTAAACAAATTATTAACATGAAAGGTTAATTGGTTTAGCTATAGCTAAATATTTTTTTTCTCGGATATCTTTCTTATTTCAAGAGCCTATAAAGCTAATAGCTGTGATACATCTAGGAATAAGCTTAATAGTTCTCCTTATATAAGTCCTACTTTTGCTTTCGCAAGATTTTAGATTTTGTCTAAGAATACCTGTTTGCGTTTTATTTCTTTTATTGGTTCCGGGGTCGCTTTTATAATATTTTCGGCCTGATTAACTAACTTTAGAGCTAGTTGTTGGATATTCTTACTAGTTTGCTTATCGGTTGTAGTTTTGTTGTTATTAATACAACGTCTTTTTATTGCTATAGCGTTGGTGCTTATCTTAATATTAAAAACTTTTATTAGAGAAGAAATAGGTAATCTTAGCAGGCTGTTTAATAACTTTTTATTTACTGCCTTTAGTATAGTATATCTTTTGCCTTTCCAGCACTTAGTTTGCTTGCTATATTTAAACTTAAGGTAATCCTCTTGTTTTAGAATTTTTATCCCTTGCTGTCCTAAGTGAACAGAGTTCGCTTAAAAGTTCATTTTTGGTGTAAACCTTTAATTAGTTGGTGGTGGTCGCTTAAGGATTAATACTAAGGCTTGTTATATTATCGATAGTAGATTTCTTGCGTCCCTAGCAGTCCTTTTTTTAAGTTCTGCCATTTGCTGTTTTAACTTAAGGTTCTCCAGCATATAATTATGCTTGCGCAGTATTTTATAAGCGGCTTTAGCAGCAAAAAAATAAAAAGTAAGAGTTGTCTTAAGTATTTATATTAAGGCTAGTATAATGTACCCTCCTTTTATATATTCTTTTACTGTTTTGTCTTAGTTGATAGTTATATATTAAATATGCAGCGGTGCGTTTAGAGATTTAATATATAATGCTTGTTTTTTATTAATCAAGTGAAAAGCCTTATATTTTTTATAATCGCGTAGTAATAAACAAGACTTTAGTTTATAATTTATATTTTTATATTTAAAACACTTATTGCTAGGATACTTGTTGTTGTTGTAGCCTTTGTTATTATTATATAATTAATTATACCTGCTATATCCTAGATTGCTTTTTAGATTATTAAGCTTATTATTGTTCTAGTTATTGTTTTTATTAAACAAATTAAGTTATTAGACCTAAGTAGCAAAGGCATTAATCTATTAATTATTAGTTAAATAGCTTTGTTATTGGTTTGCTTTTTATAGTAATAGCTGTCTAGGCGGTGCATAGTATTAACTTTTGTTAGCGGCTGGCTAAAAAAGCCTGTTTATAGTTTTAATTATTTGTGCTAAGTTAACTAATAAGTTCTTGATTTATGCTATTAGTTAATCAATTGCAGGGTCCGATTTTTCTGTCTTGGTAGCTGGTAATAATATAGGTTAGTTAATTATAGGAGCATATAATAGTGTTGTTGCAGGTAAAAGTGCAGTTTGGTCTCTAGTTGTCGGTGGCTAAATAAGGTATATAGGTATATCTAGGGATTAATAACTATTGCTAAAAATAATTAAAAAAAGAACATTTTAAAGTAAAAAAGATAATTTAACGCTTGCCTAAGTTTTTAGCATTATTAAAGCTTTATTGTAGTTCTTATTACATAATTCTTTTTTAGTAATTAAGTTTTAAACAAAGACTTAGCATAATTAATTAATTAAAATAGCTTTAATTAAATTATAAAAGTAAAAGTCTTTAGGAATAAACGGTATTTCTTTCCTTAGCTTTGCTATTAAAGCTAAGTGCTGGAGAAAGAACCAAGCATAATCTTAAAGCTAAGTGCGTTTTTAAGCAAATAATTAAGCGAGCTGTCTATGTCTTAACTAAGTCTGCTTGAGGTCGCTAGGCTTATATTCTTGCTTTAAGATCTTTTTAACTTTGTCTTAATCTATAATAGTGCCTATTAAATATTAGATAGTATACTTTTTAATAGTAGTTTTTATCTAGTAAAAAAGTTAATTAGTCCATTTTAATTAAAATAGACGACATAATTTAAAAAGTTGCTTTATTCCTTTAAGCCACTTTATGACTTTAGTCCTATTAAAAAGGTTTTAAAATTAGAAAGCAGAGTTAGAAATAAAAGAGCTGACAATATAAGGTGTTACCGAGGTAATAATAAGCATTTATAAGGTTATTATAAAGTGCCTAGAGTTTAAAAAAGACTTGTCTTTTCTTGTATTATTTAATAACATGTTTATTAAGTTAAAGTCGATCTAATTAAAAGTAAAAGTTAATATTGCAGAAATATTTCCGCTTAAAAAGCTGTTATCTAGTGCTAAACTAAAGAGGTCATAAAGTCGGTTTCTTTTCTGTCGTAAGTCTATATTAAAATATAAGTCTATTCTATAAAAGCATAAAAAAATAAAAATAATAAATATTTAAAAAATAAAAAGTATAGCGATATTGCTGTTAGTTGCTGCTTTTGTGGTCTTAATGCGTTATTTTTTTCTATAGTAAAATAAGAATCCGGTTTACCAAGCTTGCAAAAGCTTGCGTAAAGATTTATAAACGGTTAAGCTAAACAAAAGAATTTAATAAGATAAAAAAGGAAAAAATAAGTCGCTGTTTTTCTTAAAACAGCTAGTATACGTTATATAATTAGTTAGTATTCTTTCTCTAGGTTTTCTTTTTATAGTTGGCTGTTTTAGCCGGCATATATTTGCTTAGTATTTTATTATAATCTTTGGTTCTTTATATTTTAAGTAAGCTTGTATAGCAAAAGCAGCAAATAATTAGTAAAGCGTTTTGCTTAAAACAGCTTTTTCGAGAAAAAAATAAAAGGGCAGTAAAAGTCGTTATGTTATTTTTGCAGCATTAGTTAGCTAACATATAAGTTTGCTGTTCTGTGGTCGCACTCTAAGAAATAATAAGCGTTAAGTATTTCAAGTCTTACCGAAAACACTAATATGTCAAGATAGCGAAGCTAACTAATAAAACAACTAATAAACCTACTACACTTAAATCTAAAATAGTAATATAAAGTAAAAAGGTTTAATTAAAAGAGAAAAAAACGCGATGTTTATATTTTGTAGAAGTCTGCTATATCTAAAAACTAAAGTCTGCGCGAGAAATTTCTTTATAAGTATACGCAAGGTTAGGCCTGTGCTTGACTATTTTAATAACAAGCCTTTATTTTCTTCTGCTAGCTCCTAGCTCCGTCGCATTAAATATAAGAAATGTATTATTATATAAATATAAAAAATAGCAACAGCTAGGGCTGTCCTCTTAGTACTATTATATCTTAGATTTACTAAATTTTTAAATTTTTAAAAAGATTAACAAATTTATAGATTTATACTTTTTATTATCTTTTAGTTATATGCTTTAGCAAAACAAAACCTGTGAGTGCTTCGCAAGGAAAAGACCTCTCTTGTTAGGCTTGTTCTGCAACCGTAGAACCAATAGTTTTATAATAAAAAAATACTTAAAATAAAATATTTAAAAAAAATATATTTTAATATAACTATTATATAAGCATATAAAAATATATTAAAATTTAAAACAGCTTTTATTTTTTAAAAACTTATATATAAAAGCTTTTTTTTTAACTTTTACTTATACTTTTAAATTAAAAGCAGTTTATTAAATAAATATTTTATATAAAAGGCAAAAAATATATATTATATAAACCGGCGCTATAATTAAACTAATTATTATTTTATATAATATAAAAGCATTAAATAATATTTTTATAATATATAAAAATAATATTTTAGTTAAAATTATATAAATATTTATTTA
>MU380568.1:0-21015 GCA_022495085.1 Xylaria sp. FL1042
AAATAAATTAAATAATAAATAAATAACTTAAATTAAAAACTTATATTTATTTTTTTTAATTTTAATTATATAAAGCTATTTATTTTTATAAATAAATTATTTATTAATAATTTAAATATAATATTTTAATTTAAATTTATTATTATATTAATAATTAAAACTTATATAAAAAATATAATAAACTTTAATTTTAAAATTAAAAATAATATTATATATAAAAACTTAAATAAAAATAAATATATTATATAAAACGTTTTAATTAACAAGTTATATAATATAATAAATAGTTTTAATAATATTATTACTTTTTATATAACCTTTTAAAAGATTATAAAAGTATTTATTTTGCTTTTAACTTTAATTATTTTATGTTTAAACTTAAAATTATTATATAACTACTTAGTTAAGCTAAAAATAACGTAAAAAAAAAAAACTAATAATTAATATTAGTTATATTTTTTTAAAAATTATATAAAAAAAAAAATTTTTTAAAATATAATAAATTTATAATAAAAATAATCTAGTAAATATATTTATTAAATATATATTAAACTAAGCGTTAAAAACTTTAGTTTTTATAAATAAGCGGCTTATATAAGTTAAAGCATTTATTAAAAAGCTATAAAAAATACGCTTATATAATAAAAAATAGCTAGCAATTAAATTATAATAAAAAAAGTAAGCATTATATATAAGCGTTAAAAAAAATATTATATATAAATATTAAGTAAAATATTATATATAAGTATTAAAAAAAAAAAAAAGCATAAAAAAATAATAAAATTTTTATTTATATTTTAAAAAGCTTAAAATATTATATAAGTAAAACTATTATTTTTTAATTATAAATTAAATAATATATATTATATAAGCGCTAAATATATATAATATAAACGCTATTTTAAAAGTTAAAAATATAATAATAAACTTTAAAAAATATATTATTATAATTATAATAGCTATTATATAAAACTATTAATATAATCTTTTTAGCTTTTAAGTTAAAGTTATTACGCTTTTTAATATTTTAACTTAAAAAAAATCTAGTTGTTTTTTTTTGCTATATATATACGTTAGTAAATATAGCTAATTATAAGCCGGCTTTTTATAACAGTATTTTTATAAAGTTATAACAGTATTTTTATAAAGTTATAACAGTATTTTTATAAAGTTATAACAGTATTTTTATAAAGTTATAACAGTATTTTTATAAAGTTTTACTAGTAGCTAATTAATAGCTAAGCGCTTAGCTATATACTAGTGCGCCTGCGTAATAATACTTTAGCCCCGGCTTAAATTATTTAATATATAGCATAAAAATTAGTTAATATATTAAAGCTTATAATATAATTTTTATTTTTTTTTTATTTTTTATTTTTCTTTTATTTTTCTGCTTTTATTTTTATTGTTGCTTTTTTCTCTGCTTATTTTTTTCTTTTTATTTACTTTAAGCCTTTTTTCTTTTAATACTTCTAATACTTTTTAGTTTATTTTAGCTTATTTTTTATAATATTATTTTTGCCTGCTTTATTAGTTTACTTTTATTTTATACTAAGTTATTATTGCTATAATATTATTTAACGCTAAATATAAAAAGCGGCAGCAAAAAAAAAAAAAAGTTAAAATTAAATATATAGCTTTAGCTAAAGCTTTATAATTTAATAATTAAATTTATATCTTTAAATTTTTTTTTTTTTTATATAATAATAAGCTTATATTTAGTTTTTTTAAATTTAGCAGTAGTTATTTTACTATTTTACTACTGCTTTATTATTTTATATACTAAGCAGTACGCTTTTAGTTTTTATTATTTTTTTTTTTTTTTTTTATTATAATAACGTTTTTTGCTTTTTGTTTTTTTTTTTATTTTTGCTTTTTTATAACAATAATCTTTTGTCTTAGTTTTTTTTTTTTTTTTTTTTTTTTTATCTTAATAATAGCTTTTTTTTTATTACCTAGCTTTTTTTTTTATAAATTATAAAAATAGTAGCGCTGCTAACTTTATTTTTTGCTTTATTTTTATTTTTGTTTTTTTTTTTTATTATTTATTTATTTGCTATGCTTATTTTTTTTTTTATATATATTTTTTATTTTTTTAGTTTCAATAATAAAAACTTTTTAGCTAGGTTTAATAAAAATCTTAAGCTTATTAATAGCTTTTTTTTTATTTTTTTATTATTATTACTATTATTACTACTACTATTACTGCTATTTTTATTTTTATTATTATTATTAATATTAATATTTAATTAGCTTACGCTTATAGCAGCTTTATAACCTTTTATTAATAGCTTTTTTTTTAGTAGTTTAAATATAAGCGCAGCTAAAAAATGCTTTTTTATGCTTTTTTTTATTTTTATGCTAAATATTTTTAAATATAATTAGCTTAGCTAGTAGTTTTTTATTTTATTAGCGGTAAAGCGGTATTAAGTTATATAATAAATCTTTTATATTTTTTTTTTTTTTTATACTTATAATATGTTAATATTTTTGCTATTTTTTTTTTTTTTACTTTATTTTTTTTATATATTAATAAAATAAAATAAAAAAGCTTTTTATTATATTGTTTTTTTTTTTTTTTTTTATTATAAATAAAATATTTATAAGTTTATAAAATATTTTATTTTTTAACGCTTTATTTTTTTTATATTTTTTTTTTTTTTAAAAAGCTATTAATAAAGCTAAAATTTTTTAAAATAAAACGCTTAAAAAAATAAAAGCTTTATTAATATAACTAAATAAAACTTATAAAACGTTTTTTATATTATATGCTTTAAAATATTAAAATTATTATAATATTAAATATAAAATATTATATAAATAAATAAAAATATATTTTTTGCTAGCTTGCTATTTTAAAAAATAGTTAATTATATTATATAAAGCTATTTAATAAAATATATTAATATTATAATAAAAGCAGATCTAATAAATATATTATTATTTTATATATGTTTTAAAATATTTTTTATATTTTATTAATATATTTTTTTAGCGTTAAATAAGCCGGCATTTTTTTATTAATTAATAAAAAATTCTTATTACGTTTACTAAAATAATATTTTTATTATATAATAATATAATGTCGACAGCTATATAATATAGCTTTATTTTTTAACAGCTTTTTTTTTTTAGCTTTTTTTGCTGTTTTATCTGCTTATATTTATAACTTTTATTTTGCAAAATATATATTATATTTTTAGCAACGCTATATTTTATAAAATTTAAAATATTTAGCTTAGCTTATTTAAATTTAGCCGAAATAATATTATTTATTTATTTTTTTTTAAAGCTTTCGCTATTTAAAAATATTAAATATTATATTTATTATTTAAAAAATAAAAGCAGTTTATAAATAATCATATGCTTTTAGCCTTTTACTAGGCTTATTTATTTATTGTTTTTATTTAATATTTTATAAGTTTTATTTAAGTTAAAATAAAAGTAAATATAATATAAACCTAGTTTTAAGCTTATTTTTTTTGCTAGTATAACTATTTATAAAATTATTTTTTATATAAATATATTAGCGCGTTTTAAAACTATTTTTAAATGCTTTATAATTAATATTTTTTAAACTATTTTATTAATTTTATACTGCTTTTATAAAAATATAATATTAAAGATTTAATTATATATAATTTAATAAAAAAAGCTTTATATATATTTTATTATTAATATTTAGTAGCGGCTAACTTATATTAATTTTATTTTAATATAACTTAGGTTAATTTTATATTTTGTAATATTTTTTATATTATTAAATCTGCTAGCTAAACCGGCAGCGTAACGCTTTTGTTTATATTAATATATAAGTTAAAATATTTTACTTAAATAGTTTAAAGCATAAACAATATTTTTTAAAGATTTACGCTATATTATTATTTATAATATTTATTATAAAATATTAAATTTTTTAAGCTTATTAAAAAATATATAAACTTTTATATTAGCGCGTTTATTTTATATTAAATTAAAGCATATAATATTTATAAGCAGTATATATAAATATTTAATAAAACTTTAAAGCTTTTTAATTTAGCTTAGTTTAATATATTAGCGCTTAAGCTTAATTTAATAAAATAATATTATTAAAGTATAGCAAATAGTTTAATTTATAAAGCGTTTTTATTTAAAATTAACTTATTATTTTATGCTTTTTAAGCTTATAAAAGCTATTTATATAATATATTATTTATTTTGCTATATAATTTTACGCTAATATATTATAAAACCTGCTATAAAGTCTAAGTTTTTTAGTTATATTTTATAACTGCTATAAATTTTTATAACTTTGTTTTTAATTATATTTTGCGTTTATTTTTTTTATTTAATTTTGCTGCATATAATTTTTTTTTTTTAGTTTTAATTTAGCAGCTTAATAAACTTATATTAACTTATACCGCCTAGTTAATTAAGCTAATTAAAAAATTAGCTATTTTTATTTTATTAAACTTTAATATATTATTTAAATAGTTTTATATTAATTAGCGCGCTAAATATTTATATATAAACAAGCTATTATTTTTGCTTTTTTGCTTAATTTATAATAATATTATATTATTTTAAATCTTTTCGCTATAAAAAGCTATATAAAAATACTGCACGCTTAATAAAGCTAAGCAATAATATTAAAAGCTAAATATATAAAATATAATATAAAAATATAATATAGTTTAGCTGCTTAATATTTTATTTAAATAATATATTTTATATTTTATTAAACTAGTTTATTAGCAGCTTCGCTTAATATTTTTTATTATAAACTTAAATATTAAAATATATAAGCTTAAAATAATATAAAGCATAATTAAAACTAATATATTATTTAAAATAATTTAATAAAATAATTTAATTTATATATTTATTTTAAGCTAAATTTTTATTAGCTATTATAATATATAGCTGCTATAAAATAAAATATTTAAGCTAATATTATAGTTTATTATATATATATATAATTTTAATTTTTTAAAAGCTTATAAAAGCTATATTAAAAAAATTAAGCTATTAATAGCAAATTTATTATATATATTATATTAAAGCAAACTAGATTATATTAGCAGCTATATTTAGTTTTTTATTTTTTTTAACTTATATTATTTATTTTTTTATATTTTTATTGCTTTAAGCAAAATAAAAATTAACGTGTTTTTAGCTTAAAGCTTGCTATTATTTAAAAAGTTAATATTTTTTTTTTTTATTATAGCGCAATAATATAAACTAAAAAAAAGCGCTAATATTTATAACTATAATAAAAATAAATATTAAAGCTAGTTTATATATATATAGTTAATATTAAATATTATAAATAATATAGCTTTTTAATTTGTTAAAAGCTTTATATATTAATATTTAAACTTTAAAATAGCTTAAGCTGCTATATTTAAAAATAAGCAAAAGCTTTTTTATTTTATTATAAATAATTAGTTTAACTATTGCTGCGCTTATATAAAATCTTATATTTTTATTATTTTTTATTTTAAATAAACTAAGTTTTTATATATATAAATATTAAAACGTTTAGCTAATAAGCGTTTTAAGTTTTTTTACTTTAAATATTACTGCTTAAGCTTATTATAAAGCAGTATTAAAAACTTAAATCTTTTATACTGCATAATTGCTAATTTATTATATAAAGCGCTGCTATTTATTATAATTATATATTTACGGTTTTTTTTTTATAATAGCTTTAAGCTGGCGCTATATATACTTATACTTATATTTATTTTTATATTTAAAAATAAAAGTTGCTGCAATATAACGCGCTTTATTTTAGCTATATTATTTTATTACGTTATTTAAAAAATAATAATATTTAAAAACGCTTAAAAATATTTTTTAAACAGCTGCTACTTATACTTATAAAACAACTTATGCTATTTTATATTTTTTGCTTTTTACGCTTTAGCGTTTTTTTATAAAGCGCTAATATATTATTATTAGCTATTAATTTGCTTGCACAGCTTAATATACTTAATATAACGCTTAATTATTTAATTTTAGCTGCCGACTTATTTAACTAGATTATAAATTAAAAAAACGCTTTAATTTTTTTTTATCTTATATAGCAAAAAGGTTTAAATATATAGCTTATATTTTAATAAAATATATTAAAATAATATATGCTTAATTAAAGCAGTAATTTAAATAATAATTTAATAAAAAATAATAACTTAACTAAAGCAAACATTAGTAATAATAGTTATTAAAGCAAGTTAAACTAGCGTTAATTTATTATTTAGTTTTATTTTTTATAAGCGCTAAAGTTATATTTTAATATATTTATTCTTTTTTATTAGCAATATTAAATAAATAAATAATATTTTAATATATATTTATAAAGTTAAGCTTATATATATAAGCTATTTTTTTTAACTATTAGTTAAAAAAAGTAAAAGCTATATTAATAAATATATTTTATAATTACTAGCTTTTTTTATTTACTTGTTATATAATTATATAAATTATTTTATTTATTTTAAAACAAACAACTTTAATAAATAAATTTAAACGCAAAATATAAAACCTTAATAAAATATTATCTACAGTAAATTAATAAATAATAAACTAATAGTAATAGTAGCAAGAAATAATAACCTATTAAAGCTAGCAATATTTTTATATAGCTAGCATAAATATAGCTTTTAAACTTGTTTAAAATAAGCTAGCGTATAATATTTTTAATATTGCTTAAAAGCATAAAATAAATTTATTTTATTATATACTAAATTATAGCTAAAGTTAATAATAATTATTTATTAAATATAAATTAGCTTTTTATAATAACTTTTGTTTATTTTATATATATATTAATTATTTTATAACTTAGTTTTATAAGCTAAGCTTAATAAAAAAATAAACTTGTTTAATATAATAAAAACATGCTTTATTAACTTAATAATAAGCTGCCGGTTTAAATCTAGCAATAAATTTTTATTTTTTTTAGTTTTTTTTTCTTTTTATATTTTTTTTTTCCTATAATCTGCTAAAAAATTATAAATAAAATAGCTATATATAAAATTATTATATTTAATAAATAAAATAATATTTTAAAAGTTATAAATATTATATTTTATTAATATATTAAGTAAACTAATCTATATTTATTATTAAAAAATTTTAAACTAGTTTAAAAAAATATTATTAAAGCTAATTAATATAAAATTCTTGATTTTTTTCTAGTATATTAAAGCTTTAAAATATTTAAAAATAAAGCGCAGCTTAATAGCTATATAGCATAAAATATAATATTTTATTATTTAATAAATTAAATATAATAAGTTATAAATATTAGTTAATATAAATATAAACAAGCTTAATAAAAAAAAAGTTAATAATATTAAAATATTTTTATATTTAAGTTAAATAAAGCGCTGCTATTTTTTTAGCTTATATATACTAGCATCGCAAAGCTAAAATTAATTAAAAAAAATATATTATTAAATATTAATTTTAATATTTTTTTTGTTTTTATTATTTTTATAAAAAGTATATTTTATTTATACCTTTTTATTTTTAAGCTTTATTTTTATAGCGTTTTTTAATTTTAATTTATTATTTAGCTTAATTTTTTAATATAAAGTCTAGTTTTTAGTTCTTTAAGTTAAATACTTTTATATTATTATTTTATTAATGTTATAATTTTAAAACCTAAAAAAAAGCTAGTTTATATAACGTTTTAGCTTTAATGCTTAAAATAAACTAATTTAAGTTTAATAAAAAATTTTTTAAGTTAATAAATTTTTAAGCTAAAATATTTATTAATATAATATAAAATAAAACAGCTTTTAATATATAATTTTTTATTTTAATATTTCTTTTAAGCTTTAATTAGTTTTAAGCTTATTAAATAGCGTAAAATATTAATTAACAAGCTTTAAAACTTTGCGCCGGTTTAAAAAGCTATTGTAAACGCTAATAAAAAATAAATTAGCAATAAAAATAAACTAGCATAATAAAACCTTGCTGCAGCTATACTTATAATATATTAATAATATTATTAAGTTATTTAATTAAATTAAGCGTAATAAGTTATAAATATTAGTTAATATAAATATAAATAAGCTTAATAAAAAAAAGGTTAACAATATTAAAATATTTTATATTTAGGTTAAATAAAGCGCTATTATTTTTTTAGCTTATATATACTAGCATCGTAAAGCTAAAATCGGTTAAAAAAAATATATTATAAAATATTAAACTATAAAGCTTATTTATATTTTTATAATATAACTTTACTAACTATATTAAATTTTTTTAACTATTATATATAGTAATTTATATTTAAAAAAATAGTTTTTATTTAATAAAACTTTTATTTTAAAAATATAAAAAGCTAGCCTTTTAGCAGCTATATTAATGCTTTTAAAGATTTTTATTTAATTATTTAATTTAACTAGCTAAATATTTAGCATATATAAAATATAATATATAAGCTAATATTTACTACTAAAACAAGCAAAAAAGTTAATAATTAATATTAATATTGTTAATATGTTTAGCGCTTTATATAAATAAAGTAATTAATATTTAACTTAACTAGCAAATAACTTAATTAATTAAAAAAAAAAAAAAAAAATATTTAAATTATTTATTAAATTAAATAAACGATTATTATTTAAGCTAATTACTTATAAATAATTTAAGCAATTTATTATATTTATTTTTTTTTAATTTTTTATAAGCGTTTTTTAATAAAAAAAGGTTAAAGCTATATTAACAAAAAGTTTTAACCTTACCTATAGCTTATTATAAACTTTTACCCTTTTTTTTTTATTTTTAGCCCTTGTTTATTTTTATATTTAAAATTAACCAACTTTGCTAGCTACTTTTAATGCTTTAATTTAACCTATTTATAGCCTTGCGCGCTTTTTTTTTTTACCTTTTTTTTATCGGATTTATATTTAACACGGTTTAACCTTTTAATTAATATTATTTTTAGTTTAGCGCTAACGTTTTTAACTAGGTTTTACGGCCGCAAAAAGCAAATAATTTTTACCTTTTAACTTTTTTGCTTTTAGGTTTTCTAGCACTATTTATATTTATATTTTATTTAAACTACTGCTATATTATAATTTTAGCTATAAAAATATAATATTTATAGTTAATATATTTTTAGCTTTTTAATTATTTATTTTTTAATTAATTTGTTATTTTTTGCTAAGTTTAATAAATAAATAAATATTTGCAGTTATTTTATTATTTAAAAATTTATTTATATACTAGCTAACCTTTTTAATAATTTTAGTTTTTTTTTAGCTATAATACTACACACTTTGCAATTTTTATTAAAAAGCTTATATTTTTAAAATTAGTATATTTTAAGCTTTATATATATATATTTTTTTTGCGTTTTTATTTATTTTATTAAAGTGCAGCCTTTAAATAAGTTAATAAATTAATATTTTTTTTACTATATTTACTTTTGTTTATAATATTTTTACTATTTATATTATAGTTAATATTTTTTTGCGCTTTTATTATTATATATTTAACAATATATATAAAAAGAATAATATTTTTAAAATTAATATATTATAAGCTTTATATATACTTAATTTTTATTTATTTTAATTTTTTATATTATTTTTATATATAGCAAGCTTAATTTATTATTATTTTTTTAATAAACGCTATATAAACCAGCAATATTTATAGCTAACTATTAAAAATATTACTTTAATATAAATATTTATTATAATAATTACTGCTGCTATTACTATTATTTACCGCTGTTTATTAATATTTTTATTAAAAATTAATAATATTTAAAAAATATCGATAGCTTTTAATTACTGGCTTTAGCGCGCTAGCTGTAATATTTTTATATAGCTATTATTAAATATTTTCTTAAAATATAATATATTATTATTTATAAATAAATAATATCTTTTTATATATATTTGCTAATATTAAAAAGTTAACCGATAATAAAGCAGTTTAAAAATAATTAATAAAAGGTTTTTTAAACTTTAAACTATTTGTTTATTATTACAAAGGCTTATTTAAAATTAAAATAGCCTTTAAAATTACTTAACTTATATATTTAACAAATAATTAAGCTAAATTAAATATAAAAACTAGTTAAATTAATTAAATATATTAAAATTAAAGCTTAAATTAGTTAAAGTTAATTATAAAGGCTTTATTTAACTTGTTTTGCTTATATAAAGCGCTATATAATATGCTTTTTTAGCAAAGCAAAATAATTGCAAAAATATTTTTACGTATATATTAAGCATATAATAATTAATAAACCAACCGTATGTTTTTTTTTTTTTTTTTTTTAATATATACTAACTTTTAATAAGCTAATTAAATTAAATTTATTAATTAATTTAAGCTTATATATAAAAGAGATTAATAAAAAAAAACTATATTTATATTGTTTAAAGCTTTTATTTTATTATAAAAGCTTTATAAAGTTTAAAGTAATAATATTATAAAACATATAAAAATAAGATATATATAGTGCGATAATATAGTAGTTATATGTCTAGCTATTTTTAAATATATACGCTTTTTTTTATATATATTAAAAAGTTATTAGTTTAAATCTAGCTTATATTAATAGAAAATTTAATTTAAAAGCTAGGCTTTAGCTATTAACGACTATTATATTTTATTTTTAAAACCTTTATAATTATATATTAACTAATTATTATAGTTTTAAAAACTAACTTTTAAAAATAATTTATAAATATTATTTATTATAATTACTTATATTAATTTTTATAAAGATTTTTTAAAAAATTTATTTATAATTTTATAAGTTTATAAAACAGCTTTAAATAATTATAATTATTAAATTCGAAAAAAAAAAACTATATTTAATAAAAAGGTTATATTTATACTATAAATAGCAGGCGACGCTAAAATTTTATTAATAATAATAAACGACTTATTTATTAAAAACGCGACAAACGCGCAACCGCGACCTATTAGCGATGCAACTATAATCTAGCAGCATTTTTATAAAGAACGCAGCGCTAAAAAACTTGCAGATTTAAAAAATGCTATAAATAAAATATTAAAACTTATACTATAGCTAATATTAAATAATAAAATAAAAAAAAAACTCTTTTTTTAAAAAGACGCAAAAAAAACGCAGCTATTACGTATAATTTAAAATATTTATATAAAATAAATTAAAAAAAAACGCGCAGCAATTATTATAAAACTAACTAATAAAAAATAAACAACCGAAATAATAAAAAATAATAAAAAAAACCGACTATTTATATGTTATAATTTAAACAAGGCTTTATAAAAAGCTTTTAAATAAGCGTTTATTTTAATAATAATAAACTTAACTAAAAGCTAAGCGTAAATAATAATAGTTATATAACTAAGTTATATTAATAAAGCTAAGCCTGCAAAAAATAATAAAAAGATCTTAATTAAAATAAATAATTAATTAAATAACTTAAAAAAAAAATGCTAATAAATATTATTAAAGCTATAAATATTGCTTTAGCTAAAAATAATATAATAATAGCTAAAAAGCTATAAAGCAGCGATATAATAGTTATATTTAAAAACGTAGTGCTTAAAAAAGCTAGCAATAAAAAATAAATTATTAAAGCTTTTTAAAAAAACGCAAAAATATAAAGCAAAAAAGTTATAGTAATAATTAAAAAAATATTTATAAAATAAATCTAAAAAATATATTTTAATAAAGCGTTATTATAGCTGCTATATAATAAGCATTTAAAAATTACGCAATATAAAAAAATAATATTAAAAAATATAAAAGCAAAGTTTACTTTTATTATAATATATTTAAATAATCTTATAGTGCGTCGGGATAATAAAGCCAACCAATAAAAAACAACTAAAACAACAATAATAAAAACAATAACAAAAACAACTAATAAGGCCTATATAACTAAAAATAACTATATTTTACTATATAAGTATAAAGTGTATAAAATAAAGTATATGTAATAAGGTATGTAAAATAAAATAGGTAAATAGGTTGGCCTGCGGCTAATAGTGTTAAATTTGGTGATTTTAAGGCTAGGCTATAAAAGGGAGCTTATAAGGTATTTGCGTAATAAGCGCATATTATAGCTTATAATAGCTAATATAATAAATATACTAGTTTTATACCTATTTTATATAAGGTATAAATATACGCTATATAGTTAAAATTTAAGGCGAAAAATAATTACTTTAATAATAGTTAAGCAAATTATTAAATATAGCGAATATAGCGTATATAGCAAATATAATAGTATTGCACTTAAAAAATCTTTAATTTAACAATTAAAAGTTTTACCTTTTTATATTTTATTAAACGCGCTTTTTAACTACGCTAAAAAGCTTAAGACTTTTTTATATTTTATTAATTTAAAGCCTTTTATATCTATTTAACAGGCTTAAAAATGACTTAATTTAACTTTTCTAACAACTTTTTGCTATAGGAGAAAGACCTTATTTTATTAGCGCATAGCCGCAATTTTTAAAAATATATAACTTTTAAAAATCAAGCACTATAGCTTATAAAACTAAGCGCGCTAGTTATTACGGATTATTTATTAAACCTTTTAGCTAAACGCTTAACAGCTACTTTTTTAAACCTTATATTTGCTAAAAGAAGCGTATTTTTAATAGCTAAGCAGCGCTATAATATAGCTTTTAAATATTATATTATTTACTAAGCAAAAACCGCTAAGCTTACTAAATAAATAAGAAAAACAATATATTTTAATTATCGGGTAATATATATAAAAGCTTTTTAGACGCTTAACTAATAGTATAATAACTTGAAAAAGCTTAGGGTAATAGCTGGAAAGATCTTTTAACTTAAATATTAAACCAAGTATAAAACGTTTATTAATGCTATAGCCAGAAAATAGATAAACAAGCTAGCTAAATAAAATAACAAGTAGCTAAACAAGGTTATTAAAGTATTTAGCTAGGGCACTAAGATTAATGCTTTCGAGCTAATTACTAACTTAAAAAAAGCGCTGCAAAAAATATATTTAACATGGTTTACTTTATTTAAAAGCTTTTAAAACAAAACAATTATAAATAATATTTTAAATTATTAAAATATTGCTATATTTTTTTGCTAAAAAGCTATTATATTAAATATAGCACGCTTATAACTAAGCGGAAGAATTATAGCCGGCAGCGCTTTTAATATTTATTAAACCTTTAGCGTACTAAATATTAACAAGCCTAATAGTTTTAATAATAAAAGCGATAGCTTTAGTAATAAGCTAAAGAGCTTGCTACGCAAGAATATTAAGCGCTTTAAAGCAAATATTAATAAAAGGCTTATTAAAAAAGGCAAAGCTTACAGCTAAAAGGCTGCCGCAAATGCTTTATATTAAAAAGCTAACGCGAATGCTTTACAGCTAAAAAGCTAAAGCTGCAAGCACATTATAAAAGCTAACAAGATTATATATATATATATTATTATATATTTTATTATAGCTACTAAATATTATAAAGGCTTTACGCAAGTAAAAGCCGCGAGCACTTTTTAAAAGCTGGCAAGATTATATATTATTGCGTATTTTATTATAGCTGCTAAATATTATAAAAGCTTTGCGTAAATAAAAAACCAAGCGTGCTATAAGCTACTTAATAGTTTTATTTTTATAAAAACCTATAATAATAACTATAAAAAAAGTCTATAAAAGAAAAAAAAAGCTTGTCGCTTACTGCTAATAAAATTAAAGCTGCTAAATATTTTAATAGTTAATATAATAAAAAAATATTTAATTATAGCTATTAAATATTATAATAGCTTTGCTTATCGCAAAATAAGCGCTTTATAAGGTAGCCGCAAGATTATATATTATTATATATTTTATTATAGCTGCTAAATACTATAAAAGCTTTACGTAGTAAAAAACCAAGCAAGCTATAAGCTATTTAATAGCTTAATAGCTTATAAAGACTTTTTAACAGCTAAATCTTATACTTTAAAGAAAAAAGTTTATAAAAAAAAGCGTATTATTTACTATTAACAAGATTAAAGCTGCTAAATATTTTAACAGTTAATATAGTAAAAAAATATTTAATTATAGCTGCTAAATATTATAACAGCTTTGCTTACCGCTTAAAAAACAAGCCTATTAATTATTAAACGCTTAAAACAAGCTTGCTATATACTACTGCAAGTGCTTTATAGCTAAAAAGCTAGGGCCGCAAGCACGCTATAAAGTAACAGCAGCTTAACCGCTTAAAAATAAGCTTTTTACTTTAGCGAGCTTATTAAATATTTAATTAACGCGCTAAGCAGACTACAATATAAAGATAAGAATAAATTATAGTTATTAAAAAGAGCGCTTTAATAAACAGCTATATGCTTGCTTAAAGGCTAAAAGTATAAGCAAGGCTAATAAAATTAACCTTATTTAAAAAGCTATGTTAAATTTAGTAATTTTAAAGCTAGGCTATAAAAAAAAGCTTATAGGATATTTATATAATAAGCGTATATTATAGCTTATAATAGCTAGTATAATAAATATACTAGTTTTATATTTATTTTATATAAGGTATAAATATATGCTATATAGTTAAAATTTAAAGCAAAAAATAATCACTTTAATAATAGTTAAGCAGATTATTAAATATAGCAAATATAGCGTATACAGCAAATATAATAGTATTGCACTTAAAAAACCTTTAATTTAATAAACAGCCCTTTATATAGCCTGTATAACAGGTGCGCACGGGCCGCAACAGCCTAGGTCAACTACTACGCAGGTGCCTGGCACCTGCAGAGACCGCCAGCCTTGTTATAATCTTTCCTTAGTTAAAGTCATCTCTTTAAGATGACCTCCTAACTCTAAAAACAACAAGGGCTAAAAAAAACAACAACTATTTAACTTAAACCCTTGCACTTATAGACCTTAACGGTTTAAAAAAAAAAAAAAGCCTGCCTTTTACCTACTAGGCCAACAGGTCTTTAATTAGCTAACTCTTTGCGCGCGCGCCATATAACGCTTAACTTTTCTTGGTCTTTTAACTACTTAACTTTAAACTTTCCTTCGTTATAAGGCTTCTCTTAGTTTTAAGCTTCCTTTAATTTTAAATAGCTTATAACCTACTTGCTTATAATTTATTTACTTTTTAACATTTTCTTATATAAAACAAGTAGTATTTTGTTTAATTACTAGTATTTCTTAGTTTTTAGTTTTTTATAGTATTTGCTAGCTTATATAAGCTTAGCTTAAATTTTTTTTAATTCTTTTAAAACCTTGCTACCTTAAATGTTTTTCTTTTATCTTTAAGGTTACACTTTAGCCCTTATTATCCTAGATTTTCGCAGTATTTGCTAGCTTATATAAGCTCGGCCTAAATTTTCTTTAATTTTCTTAAAACCTTGCTACTTTAAATATTTCTCTTTTATTTTCAAGGTTATACCTTAGCCCTCGCTACTTTTTTTCTTTAAATATATACTAATTAATGCTAAATACTATATCTTTTAGTCCTTTAATACTTAGTTATCGATAGTTTCTTTAGTTATATAAATAAGTAATAAATAATAATAATTTAAATAGTTATATATATAACTAAAAGCATAGCTATATATTAATTTATATAATAGGCTGCTTAAATATATATATATATAATAAAGCTAATTAACGCAAATAAAAGGCTAACAAAGCCTTAATAATAATTAATTAAGTAGCTAAATAACATTTATAACAAATAGCTATAATATAAGTAAATAAATGCTATATAAGCATATTTATATATAAAACAATATAAAAAGCTGCTTATATAGCTATAAAAGCATGCATAACTAACTAATTAATAGTAATAACTAAATAATTAAATAATTAAATAACGTAAACTAAACAAATATATTATAAATAGCTATATAAGCAGGTGCGTATATAAAATAGTATAAAAAGCTGCTTATATAGCTAAAAGCGTAAGTAATTAGCTAATTAACAATAAATAAAAGTATTTAGCCTATAATAAAGACTATACGTAGCCTTAGCAAAAATATAGCTAAGTAGCTGCATAGCTAAATACTTAAATATTAAAAGGCTAATTATAGCTACCTTTATAACATAAATATATAAGCAAAGTTATATATAAAATAATATAAGCAGTAGCTCGTATAGCTAAATAGCTAACTAATTAATAAGGTAGCTAGCCGTATAAGCGTATATTTAACCTAAATAGCTTAAACAAAAATATAACTATTTAGTTAACTAACTAGCTTAAATAGCTTAATAAAAGTATAGCTATTTAGCTAATTAACCTAACAACCAACTAATTAAATAACTTAGGCTATCTTAAGGCTATAAATACGCAAGCAAGGTTATATATTAAAATATATAAAAACTTGTTTGCGAAAGTATATCCGGCTAATATAGCTAGCTTAAGTTAAAAGCAATAGTTAAAGGCTAGAAAACTGCAAAACAACTAACGTAAAAGCACTTAGCTAATTAACATAAATAAAAGCTATTAGCTAACTAATTAGCAACTAATTAAAGCTAACTTATAACCTTTATAGCTAAAAGTAAACTTATATATAAAATTATATAAGCGACTACTCTCACGTAATAATAGCTAAAATAATAGGCTAATTAGCGTAAACTAATAATAAATAACTAATAGTAGTGCTAGTAAAGTTTATTGTAATACTTTTATATAAGCGCGGCTATATATAAAATTGCATATAAAGCTGCTCTTATAAAAATAGCGCGGTAATAAACTAATTAACAACGCAAATAGCTTAAAAATAGCGGTATTAGCAATAGCAAAAATAAACGCGTACAGCTAACTAACTAGCTAACCTAACTAGCCTAAATAAAAACTTAAACAAAGGCTTAAACAAAAGCTTCCCTTTAATTATATATTTATAAGCTATATTGCATATAAAACTATATATAAAACAGCTAACTATTATATAAGCAATAAAATCTAACTAATTAACAAGGTTTAAAGCTAAATATAATAATAATAAAGGTAACGCAGCGGCAATATTTTAAAATAAATAACGGCTAGCTTTAATTAAAAGTTTTCTTTATATAAAAAACCAACTAATTAATAGTAATAAAAGCTAACAAAGACATAAAACTTAAAATAAGTAGCAAATAAAAATAAATTAAACAGCTTAACTAGCTATATATATAAAAGTAAAGTTATATATTAAATTATATAAAAACTAGCTTTTAAATATTTTAACTAGCAATATAAACAGCGAAAATAATAAGTAATTAGCGCGTATATACTAGGCAAATAAGCGTACAAGTATAATTATATATAAAAATATATAAAAGACTGCTTATATAATTATCCTAGCAAAAATAATGTGCTAATTAACGCAAATAGCTAAAGATAACAGCAAATATAAAAGCAAATATAAAAGCGAATGCAAAGGCTATAGCCTAGCTAATTAGTTAACTAATTAATTTAACTTAACTTAACTTAATTAATTAACTGCAAGCTATTTAGCTAAAAATATATACGTATATTAAATTATATAACAACTAGCTCTCGTAGTAACTTAAGGCAAATATAATAGTTTAATTAACGTAAATTAACTAAAATAAAGGCTATAGCAAAGGCTAAAAGCTATAAATAACTAACTAGCTAATTAACTAGCAAAAAGAAATATATAGCTAATTAACTAGCTAAGTAATTAAAGCTAACCTATAGCCTACGTAGCAAGAAGTATAACTATATAATAATTTATATAAAAGTATACTCTTGAAAACATTTAGGCAGTATTATAGTCTAAACTAAAAATATTCGCGTATAAGCTATCTTTAAAGGTATCTTATAAGTCTAGGACAATGCTAGACGCATTTATATAGTTATTTATAGCGTAAAGCGTTGCAATAGGTCTCCAAGCCTTGGTCGCACTTCAAGAAGTAATAAGCGTTAGGTATTTTAAGCCTCACCGAGAACACCATTGCGTTAAGATAGCAGAGCCAACCAACAAAAAACAACTAAAACAATAACAACAAAAACAACAACAAAAACAACTAGTAGGGCTTATATAACTAAAAATGACTATATTTTACTATATAAGTATAAAGTATACAGGATAAGGTATATATAATAAAGTATATAAAATAAAATAGGTAGATAGGTTGGCCTGCGGCTAACAGCCCTTTATATAGCCTGTATAACAGGTGCGCACGGGCCGCAACAGCCTAGGTCAACTACTACGCAGGTGCCTAGCACCTGCAAAGACTGCCAGCCTTGTTATAATAGCAGCTAAAACTATTTATAATAATAGCTTAATATAAAAAGCGTAGTTATTTAACTATAAACCTTTTATAAAAAAGCTAAAAGTTATATAATATTATAACTATTATAAGTTTAAATATATTATAAAATTTTATTTAAAAAATATTAAATATAAGCATTATATTATTTTTAAGCATTAAAAAAATAAAAAAAAATAAAAACTAAAAAAAAATATATAAACTATAATAGTAATTATATAGCATAAAATAAGCTATATAAAAAAAAAAAATAAAATAAAAAAAAAATAAAAGCTGCGTATATATTATAACTTAAAAGCTTTTAAAATATAAAAAAATCGGCAGCTATTAATAAAATAGCTTTAAACAATAAAATATTAGCATTTTTAGCTTTAATTTTTATAAAGCTTAATAATATAAAATTTCTAGCAAAAAAACAATAAATTAACAGCGCAAGCAAAAATATCTTTTTATTTATATAATAATTTATAATATTATATTTTAAAATATCGCAAAATTAAAAAATAATATAATAAAAACGTTATAAAATAATAGTTTTAACTATTTAATAATATAAAAACCTTTAGTTAATAAATATAATAATATTTATTATTTAAAAACTTATAAGTATTATTTAATATAATTAGTTAAAAAAGCTATATTATATATAAATAAAAAAATTATAATAAAAGCTTTAAAGCAAGATTTTAAAAAAAACTAAGTTTATATAATAATAAATAAAAAAAACTTAGCAGTAATTATATAATTAATTTATTTGCTTAATTAAAATAAATTAAAATAGTATAGCTTATTTTAAGCTATTAAAAATAAAAATAAACTAGTAAAAAAATATATAATAATAAAAGATTTTAATTTATATTATTTATTATAAAACTTAAATAGTTGCTAAAATAAAAATATAAATAAGTTTTTAAAATTTATAGCAATATAAGACTTAATATTAAATATTTTTTTTAAAAAAATAATTAAAGCTTGTTAAAGCTAAAAAAACTTAATAATAAACCTAATATAAATAATTAATAATTTAGCTATAATATATTAAAGCGACTTAAAATAGCTAAAATTTAATTATAAAGCTATTTAAATAATAATAAAATTAAAACTAAGCTTAAAAAAATATATTTATAAAATAAAAAAGTAAAACTAGCTAAAAATTAATAAAAAAAACAGCAGCAAAAACAATAATAATTATTATTAAAATAAATATTTTATAAATAATTAATAAACTAAACATAGCTTTTAATTTATTAATTAAGCAGCTAATAAAAATAATAAATAAAATAATATTTAAAAAAACGCTAAAAAAAAGCTATTAAGCGTTTATTTAATAATTATTAAAGGTTATAATAATAAAAAAGCAAGCTAAAAAATTATATAAAAAATTTAAAAGCAAAAAAATTATTACAGCTTAATTAAAGCTTAAAAAAAAAAAGCAAGCTTTTATTAAAAAATTAACTAAAATTTAAAAGTAAAACTAGAAAAAAGCTTTAATAAAAGCGTTTAAAAACTTAAAATTGCTATAAAGCTTAGCTAAATAAGCTAAGTTAATATATAAGCTAGCTTTAAAGATTATAATAATTTTACTGTTAAATAAATTAAAAAAAAAACTTATAGTTGCTAATATTTTTAAAAAAAAAGCTATTTTATTAGCAAAACGCTTTTTTTTAGCGCTATTTATAAATTTAATTAATATTTTAGCTAAAAACTTAATATATAATAGCTATTAGCGCTTTAAAATAAATATATTAACTAAAATAAAAAATATAATATTATTAATTTAATTTTTAGCTTTTTAAAAAATATTTAATAAAAACTTTTTATTTAATAGCTTTTTAAAAATATATAAACTAGCTTTAGCTAAAAAATTAGCTATATTATATATAGCTAGCTTTATATTAAAATATTATTTAGCAAGGTTTTAACAAGCTAAAATAGTTATTATTTTTAAGCTAAGCAAGCTTAAAAAAGTTAAAAAAATTATTAAAAGCTAAAAATTAATCGCGCTTATATATATAATTAAAAAAGTTTTAAAAAAAAAGCTTTGCTGCTATATAATAAAAATAGCTAAAAATAAAGGCCTTTTATTTAGCGGTTAAATAAATAATAAAAGAAATAAATCGACTAATATAATAATTAAGCTAATAATAAAAGTTATTAAAACAGCTATTAATAAAAAAAATATTATTATATTATTATAATTAAATATTATAAAAGTTTTTAATATTATTAATAAAAAAAAGCTAGTATATATTTTATAATAAAAAAGCTATTTTTTTTAGGTTATTTTTTAAATTTATTTATTTATATTTAATAAAATAATATAATTTTGCTTTAATAAAACAATATTATAGCTTATTACGCTAAAAATAAAAATGTTATAAAAGTTGCTGCTATTATTTTTATTTTTTTTTTTATATATTTTAATATTATATAAAAACCTAATAGCATATTTAAAGCTAATAATAGCTAGTTTTATTAATAATATTAATTTATTAATAGCTAACTTAAAAATAAAATAAAACTATAAAATATTAAAAACAACATAAAAAATTTATAAAAGCTAAGCTATAAAATATAATATAAAGTTTATATTATAAAAAAATAAACTAATATATTTTTTTAGCAGTAAAGCAGCTTTTATTTAAATAATTTATTTATTAAATATTATAGTTTATTTAATAAATAACGCAAAGTTTTTAAAAGTTTAGTTTTATAAAAATATAAAATAAAAAAAATATTTAGCTAAGCTTAAAAAAAAATTAAATATTTAATTATATATAATAACTAAGCTATAAAATTT
>MU380569.1:0-20944 GCA_022495085.1 Xylaria sp. FL1042
ATTATAAAAAAATAAGCTAATATATTTTTTTAATAATAAAGCAGCTTTTATTTAAATAGTTTATTTATTAAATATTATAATTTATTTAATAAATAATATAAAATTTTTAAAAGTTTAGTTTTATAAAAATATAAAATAAAAAAAATATTTAATTAAACTTAAAAAAAAACTAAATATTTAATTATATATAATAACTAAGCTATAAAATTTTATTTAAAGTAATAATATAATTAAAGTAAAATAAATTTATATAGCTATAATTAAAAATATTTTAATTTATAGCGTTATAATTTAATATAAGCCAACTAAAAAAAATAAAATATAAAAAATAGCTAGCGCTTTTAAAATAATTTAAAACTAATGCTTAAAAAAAATAATAAAAGCTTTTAAAGCTATTTTAATAAAATATTTAAAAACTAAAATAAAAATTTTATTAATCGACTTATATTTTAATAGTAAAACTATAGCTAATAAAAAAAAAATATATAATATAATATATAAAAAAATTATTAATTAAGCTATAAATAAAATAATAGCATTATTATATGCTGCTAAAAAATAAAAAAATAAAATATAAACTAAAAATAAACTTTTAAAAATTAAAAAATATTTTAAAAAAAAAAACTAAAATAAAAAAATAAACTGCTAGTAAAAAAAATAATTAAAAAAACATAAGCTAAAAAAAGCTTTTTAAAAAAAATAAAAAAACTAATAAAAATATATTAAAATAAAACGCAGCTATTTAATACTAGCTAAGCAAAAGCTAAGCAAAAATAATATTTTTAAAAAATATTAAAGCTTGCTAAAATATAAAGCAGCAATAATAACTTAAATATAAACTAAAAAAATTAGCTTTAAAGTTTTTTTATATAAAAAAAAAGTATTAAATTTTTTAATTTTTTTTTATAAATATATAAAAAGTAAAAAAACGTTATAATATATAATATTTAAATATAAGCTTTTAAAAAAAAAAAACAATTTTATTTAAAAAGCTAAAAAATAAAACGCTAATATATAATAAAAACTTATATATAATTATTAAAAAACTTATATTTATAAAGTTTATTATAAAATAGCTAGTAAATATTAATAAAATTATTATATATAATAAAGCAGCTTAAATAAAAAGCGCTAGAAAAAAAAAAAAAAAAAAAAAAGCAAAAAATATATAGCAGAGTTAAAAAAACTTTGCTAAAAATTTTCTGCGACTAAAAAAAAGCTTTTTTAGCTTTTTTTTAAAACTAAAAAATATAACAGCTTTTAAAAAAAAAATCTATTTGTTTTACTTTTTTTATTTTATTTTGCTTTTTTATAACTAGCTAATTAATAAAAACTAGTTTATATATAATTAAAAAATAGCTAAATTAAAAAAAATATAATATATAAAGTTTTTATTTAACTTTTATATAGTTTTATTTATAAATAATTACTTATAAAAAAACCGCGCTATTTAAAAATAATATAGCAGATTAATTAATAATAATAATAAATATTATATTTTATAGCTTAATTTTTATAAATCTTTTATATCGCTTTTAATATTTTATAGTTTTATTTTATTTTTAAATTAATTATTAATAAATTAATATTATTAATAAAATTAGCTATTATTAGCTTTAAATATATTATTAAATTTTTATATAACGTTAAAATATATAAAAAAATAAATAAAAGCAATAGCAGCGATTTTTATAATATTTTTATTTTTAATATAATAAGCTATAATATTATTTTATTAAATATAAACAAATAAACTTAAAAAATAATTTAAAAAAAATAGCTTTTTTATTATAAAATATATATTAGCTTTTTTTTATTAATAATATTAAAAGCTTTTATAATATTAAGTTATAATAATATAATAATATTTTTTTATTAATAGTTATTTTAGCAGCTTTTATTATTAATTTAATTATTATATTAGTTAATTAATATTTTTAATAAATTTATTTATAACTTTATAAGTTTATAAAATAGCTTTAAATAATTATATTTATTAAATTTAAAAAAAAAAACTATATTTAGCAAAAAAGTTATATTTATGCTATAAATAGCAAGCGACGCAAAAATCTTACTAATAATAGTAAATAACTTATTTATTAAAAACGCGATAAATATATAACTAAAACCTACTAATAACGCAACTATAATTTAATAGCGTTTTTATAAAAAATATACTGCTAAAAAACTTGCAAGTTTAAAAAATGCTATAAATAAAATATTAAAACTTATATTATAGCTAATATTAAATAATAAAGTAAAAAAAGAACTTTTTTTTTAAAAAAATATAAAAAAAATATAGCTATTATATATAATTTAAAATATTTACGCAAAATAGATTAAAAAAAAACGCGTAGCAATTATTATAAAGTTAATTAATAAAAAATAAACAGTTAAAGCAATAAAAAATAATAAAAAAAACCGATTATTTATATATTATAATTTAAATAAAACTTTATAAAAAGCTTTTAAATAAGCGCTTATTTTAATAATAATAAATTTAATTAAAAGCTAAGCATAAATAATAGCAGCTATATAATTAAATTATATTAATAAAGCTAGGCTTATAAAAAATAATAAAAAAATCTTAGTTAAACTAAATAATTAATTAAATAATTTAAAAAAAAAACGCTAGTAAATATTATTAAAGTTATAAACAGGGTGTTTTAATTTTAAGTGAATAATTTAGTCACTTAGTGACTAAATTAGTCACTGACTAAATTAATCACTTAAAAAGGCTTTTTTAACTAATTTAGTCACTTAAAAAGGCTTTTTTGACTAATTTAGTCACTCTAAAAAAAAAGCTAAGTGACTAAGAGTGACTAATTTAGTCATTAGTCTGACTAAAATGACTAAAATAATAAGTAATAAATAAGAAAAAGGCTAGTAAAAATTAGTAAAAATACTTTTTATATAGAGGTAAAAAAGCATTATTTAATAGTATTTTTTTCGATTTTTTTGGCCTAGTAGTTCTTTTTTAAACTTTATTTAAAAAAAAGGTTTTTTTTTTTAATAAAAAAAAAAGCTAAAGTTTAAATAAAGTTTAAAAAAGAACTACTAGGCCAAAAAAATCGAAAAAAATATTATTAAATAGCGTTTTTTTACTTTTATATAAAAAGTATTTTTACTGATTTTTACTAGCCTATTCCCTATTTATTACCTATTATTTTAGTCATTTTAGTCTGACTAAAAGTGATTAAATTAGTCTTAGTCTTAGTCTTAGTCACTAGTCTTGACTAATTTAGTCACTTATAAATTTTTTTTTGACTAAATTAGTCACTTAAAAAGTGGATTAGTCCGACTAAGACTAATTTAGTCACTTAATTAGTTAAATTAGTTAAACTAATAAGACACCCTGTAAACTAGTATTAATATTAAGAAATATTAAACTAGACTAGTATTAATATTACTAAATATTAGACTAAAATAAAACTAGTATTTTAAAATACTAGTCTAGTAATATTAAAATACTAGTGTTAAATATTAATGTAATAATATTAATATATATATATATTAATTATTTAGTTTTTTAATTTAATAAAATATTTATAATATAAAGTTATATATTTTTAAAAACCTTTTTTTATAGATTTTTAATAAGCTATAAAAGTTTTATATATTTTTTAATCTTTTATTATATAATAATTTTCGTTTATAAAATCTTTTAGTTTAATAATTTTTTAACTTTTTAATAAAATTAATTAACTAACTATTTTAAGACTAAGGTTATTTTTTTTTTTAGTAATAATATTACTAGTTATAAAAAAAACTTGTTTAATAGTAGCCGAAGTAGCAGGAATTGCTAAATATTTTCGTGCTAAAAGCAATAATATCGGAAATTTTAAAGAATTATTTTTTTAATATTTTAAAGGGTTTACTTAATAAATTATTATTAAAAAACATAGTTTAAAATAAATTAAAATATAAATAATAATATACTTTTTTAGGTAATATATTTTCTAATAAATAAATTATATATTTGTTTTTAATATTAGCTATTATATTTAAATAAAGGTTGTTTTTAAAGTTTAATTCGCTTATATTATTATTATAATTTAAAAAGTTAAACGAATTAGCTAATTTATTAATATTTAGATTTAATTTAATAAATATATTTAAATTTAAATAGCTATTAATTTTTTAAAATATATATTAGTAAATAAATTTATAATTTAAATTAATAAAATAACTTATTAGTTATATTCGACCTTTAAAAGCTAAAAAATATTTTTTTTAATATTATTATAAAAATATAATAAATTATTTAGTTAAAAATGGGTTGTTTTAAACCGAGGGTTTAAAATAGTATTTATAATATAAGCTTTATATGTTTTTAAATCGTTATAATTTAACAAGGTTGTGAAATTTTAAGTGAAGAATTCTTTGGAGTAAGAGTGAATTTCTTCACTCTTCTTTTTTCTTCACTCACTAGCCCTTTTGAGGAAATTTCTTCACTCACTAAGCCTAATTAAGTAACTTTCTTCACTCAAATAGGCTTAGTGAGTGAGTTTCTTCACTTAAAAAAGTAGGGTGAGTGAAAAAGAGTAAAGTTCTTCACTCTTTACTTAGAGTAAAGTGA
Source organism: Xylaria sp. FL1042 (assembly GCA_022495085.1). Lineage (NCBI taxonomy): Eukaryota > Fungi > Ascomycota > Sordariomycetes > Xylariales > Xylariaceae > Xylaria > Xylaria sp. FL1042. Next base: position 4,580 of record MU380569.1, read on the forward strand.
GTAAAGATTTAATTTAAAATTAAAAAAAAGCTATAAAAATAAAAAAAAATAGGTTTAATATAATATAAAAAAAACGCTATTTAATAGTATTTTTTTCGATTTTTTTAAGCTAATAATAGATTTTTAAACATTAGTTAAAGTTTAATGTTTTTTTTAATAAAAAAAAACTACCTTTTTAAATAATTAATTTAAAATCTATTACAAGCTGAAAAAAATCGAAAAAAATATTATTAAATAGCGTTTTTTTTAAACTATATTAAACCTATTTTTTCTTATTTTTACAGCTTTTTTTTTTAATTTTTAAATTAAATCTTTACTTACTTTACTCTAAGTAAAAAGTAAAGAAAAGTTACTTTCTTTACTCTTTTCTTTAAATTAAGTAAGTTTCTTCACTCACTAAGCCTAATTAAGTAACTTTCTTCACTTAAATAAGCTTAGTGAGTAAGTTTTTTCACTCAAAAGTGGGGCTGAGTAAAAAAGAGTAAAATTTTTCACTCTTTTACTCATTTTACTCTAAGTAATTCACAACCCTATAATTTAATCGACAAGGAAAATATTTTTCTAATTTAATAATATTACTTTAAATAGCAGTAATTAAATTAAAAAAAATAGGTTTTTATATAAATATTAATATATTAGCTTTTAATAAATGAAATAAATAAAATAACTTATTAAATTAACATTTTTTTAAATTCGATTTTCGATATTTTTAATAAATGCTTTTAGTTTATTATATATTTTATAAATATATAATAAACTTTTAAGTAAAGTAGTATATTTTTCTTTTTATAGTTTAAAAGTATAATAAATATTTTAAAAAGCCTTTTTAACTTTTTAATAATTAACTAATCTTTTATAGTTAAAAATATATCTTGAAATTTATTATTTAACGTATTTTAGTTAATATATTTAAAAGGTTCTTTTAATTTAATAAAGGTATTTAATATATTATAAGTCGAATTTTAACGCGTAGCGTTATTTAAAAAAAAGTTAATATTAAATAAAAATAATATAAAAATAATATAAATAAATATAATATTTACTAAGTAGTATTTTTATAATTTTATAATCTAAAGGTAAAAGAGAATTTTGTTTAGCTTAAGTAATTTTGTTGTTTAATAAGTTTTTAATTTCGGTTATATATTAAGTTAATATAATTATTTATCGAATTCGGTTTATTAAACCTAATAAATAAATTAATATAAATAATAAATAAATAAATAAATTAAACTTATTTATATCTTTGGCTTAATAATTTTTATATAAATTATTATTTATATAGTTTAATAAATCTTTTTATTCCTTATTAGTTAAAATATATGTTTTAAGTATAGTTTAAACTAATATATTAATAATATATAAAATATAACGAATATTATTTATAAATTTTTTATTAGTGGAATTTAAATAATTTCGCTTAAAAGCTTTTATAAATGTATTATTATTTCTAGCGTTATCTTTAATAATACTATAATTTAATTAGCATATATTTAATAATAAAAAATAATATAAATATAAATACTTAAAAATAGTATTTAATAAAAGACTAGGATAAGGTTTTAATATATTTAAAAAATTATTAAATATATTTAAACTTATATGCTGGTCATTTATTTTATTAAATTTAATTAACTTATATATTAAGTTAAATTCGGAATTAATAAAACAAATAATAACAACTATAAAAAATGTTTATATATTAAAAGTTTAAATATCGAAAATAATAAAAAGTTTTCTATTATTTTTAATATTAGCCGTTAATTCGTTATTAAAGGCTAATAAATAAGCTTGAAAAGTAGATTTTAAAATGGTTTTTATTTTATAACGATTAATCGAAAAATTTTTATTTAAATAATTAGTTATATATTAATAAAAATATTAAAAAAAAACCTATAGCTTTAAAAATTATATTAAATCTTAAAAAGATACCAAATTTAAAATATTAAACAATAAATTATTATTAATAATAAAATTAAGTATTTTATTATTAATAATATTTTTATAGTTTAAATCTTAAAGTGTAGTATTTCACGCTTTTTTTCGGCTTTATAAATTAAAAAAATCAAGTTTTTTAATTATAGCGTTCGACTTTATAAAGTTAAATTAATAAAATTAAAATAATAAATAAATAAATAAATATTTACTTTTTTTTAATTGTTTTTCGGTTTTTTTATTATAAGCAATTACAAGATGTTTTAATTTATAATGTTTAACAAAGTTAAAAGTTTAAAAACTTTTAACTTTAACTGCTAAATTAAAAAAACACCTATATAAAATTAATTAATTAATATTTAAAACAAAAATTAAAAAAACTTACATAATATATTATATTAGCATTTCTCGATCTTTATTTAAATTAATAGGTAATAAAGTACGGGTAAATAACCTTTCTTTAATAATATAAGCTTTTAATTCGTTATCGTTTAATTTAAAAGACTCGTTATTATAATCTTTTATATTAAATAATAATTCGGTATTAAATTTAAAATCTAAATTTAATTCGGTATTTAATTCGGTATTCGAATTATTAATATCGTAACTATCGTAATTATCGTTATTATTTAAATAATTATTTAAATTATCGCTTAAAATAGCAGGCCAAACTATTTTATAAATAAAAAAAAAAGCCATTATAAATAAAAAATAATAATAAATATTAAATATTTATTATTTAAATAGTTGTTATAGTAATAATTATAATAAGCGTAATTATTATTATAATAATTGTTAGTAATAAAAAAATAAACTTAAACTAAAAGGAAAATAAACTTATATATATAATAAATTATTATTTTTATTAAATTCTTTACATTAATAATTATTTCGTATTAATAATGCTTGATTAATAATTATTTCGTATTAATAATGCTTAATTATTAATTATTTTGTATTAATAATTAAGGTGTTTTATTAGTTTAACTAATTTAACTAATTAAATAACTAAATTAGTCTTAGTTAAACTAATCCACTTTTTAAGTAATTAAATTAGTTAAAACTAATAACTAAGACTAAAACTAAAACTAATTTAATTACTTTTAATTAAACTAAAATAATTAAAATAATTAAATATATTTTAAAAAAAGTATATAAAAATAAAAGAAAATATATTTAATATATTAATTAAAAAAAGCTATTTAATAATATTTTTTTAGATTTTTTTAAAAATATATTAGTTATTATTTTTAATTTTAAAATATAAATATTTTTAATATTTTATATAATTTTATTAAAGGTTTTAAATTTAATTATATATTTTAATTTTTTAAAAAATAACTATAAATTATTAATAAATATTTAATGTTTAATTAAATTAATTAATTAAATAAATAATTTTTTAAAAGTTATTAAAATATAAATTATTTATTTTTTATAATTTTTTTAAATATAAAAAAATATTTAATGTTAATATTAATATTTAAAAAACTTATAAGTTAATAAATCGAAAATAATAATAAAAAATTAACTTTTAAATAAATTAACTAGTTCGGTAGCTTATTTTTTAAAGTTTATTAAAGTAATAACTTTTTTTTTACGATTTTTTAAAAAAATAAAAAAAAAATATTTAAAGTTAAAGCTAATATTTTAAAACTTATAAGTTAATAAATCGAAAAAAATAATAAAAAATAAACTTTTAAATAAATTAGCTAGTTTGGTAGCCTATTTTTTAAAGTTTATTAAAGTCTTTACCTTTTTTTTTTTACGATTTTTTAAAAAATAAAAAAAATTACTTAAAGTTAAAGCTAATATTTTAAAAGTTTTACTTTAATAAATCGAAAAAAATAGTAAAAAATAAACTTTTAAATAAATTAGCTAGTTTAATAGCTTATTTTTAAAACTTTATTAAAGTCCTTACCTTTTTTTTTTTACAATTTTTTGAAAAATAAAAAAAATTGCTTAAAGTTAATATTAATGCTTTAAGATTTTTATTTTAATAAATCGAAAAAAATAATAAAAAATAAACTTTTAAATAAATTAACTAGTCTAGTAGCCCATTTTTTAAAGTTTATTAAAATATTAACCTTTTTTTTTACGATTTTTAAAAAAATAAAAAAAAAATATTTAAAGTTAACGTTAATATTTTAAGACTTTTCTTTTAATAAAAATAATAAAAATAATAATTAATAAAAAAATAAATTTTTAAAAATAAATTTTAATATAATATAATATAAAATAATATATTTATATTTTTTTTTATTTTTTATAAGCGTTATTTTTATTAAAATAAGATATAATAATTAAATCTTAAAATAAATCTTAAAAAATTTTAATTTTAATAATAAAAATTAAAAAAAAAATCCTATATATTTATATATTATTCGTTATCTTCGTTTATATTTTCCCAATTATCCTCTTGTTGATTTTCGTGATATTGCTCCTGTAATATTTTATTTTCTTTAATTTTCCAGCTTTTTAATAAAACTAATTGCTTTATAGTTTTAGGTGTTAACTTATTTTTATTTTTAGTAATAATATTACCAGAAATAAAAAAAGTACGCTCTATAAAAGCAAAAGTAGTTAAAATAGCTAAATAACGTCTAGCTAAAATACTTAAAATTGAAAATCTTAAAGTATTAGCTTTCCACTATAATAAAACATCGGTCTGTTAATATTATTAGTTATAAATATAATATAAAACAAATAAAAATTACTTACGTCCCGAGGAAATTTTCCTTCGTTAATATAAAAGCTTAATTCTTCGGTTATATTAGTATCCGTTAAATAAAGCTCATTTTCGGAATCTAAATCATCGCTATTATTTTCGTTTAAATTAATATTTAAATCATTATCGCTAGCTTTTTCGGCTTTTAATCTATAAAATAAATTAATAAAAATTAAATAATAATAATGATAATAAAATAAACTTACATATAATATTCGTCTTGTAATAAATTAATAATATCGTCTTTAATTTCGTTGTAATGAAATAATAAACCACCTCGTTGAAAATGGCTAAACTTTTGCGTAGGGTCTAAAATAAGCCCTAATAAAAAAGGTTTAAATCGGTTTAAATTATCGTAATTTAATTTTCGAGGGAAATATTATTTTAATTTCGTAGCTCCTTTTCGTAAAGCTTTATTTAAACCTTCTAAAATCGGGGCCTAGTTTTAAAATAATTAATAAATAAAATAATAATAATAAAATAAAAAACTTATTATTTCTTCTTCTTCTTCTTCTCGGCGGGAATATTCATTACTTAAATTATTTAAGTTTTTCCAAATTTGGTAAATAAATAATAACCCTTTCGAAGCCGTAATATAAAATTCGGCTTGTAAATAAACCGTAGCTTTAATAAAAATTCGGAAAATTCGTTCAAGTTCGTTTAACATTAACCAATCTAACCTTGTTGGGAAAATAATTCGAAATTCTTCATGATTTATATTTCGATAAGTATAAATTAAAGCTTCTTTTAATTCGATAAAAACTTTAATCATATTATAAGTAAAATTCCAGCGAACATTCGAATTTAAAAAAGAATTAGCTTTAAATTAAAAATTAAAATAAATAAAAATAAAAATAAAATAAATACCTAAAGGAATAACCTTTTTTTTATAGTTTATCGGTAAATTTCCGTTTTCTTTACTTTGAATTATTCCTTGTAAAAAAACTTTTCGAATATTGGTAACATATTTTATTACACTTGCAATTCGTCGAATTCGAAGTATTAAATCTATAAAATAAATTAGTCTATTTTATTTTAAATAAAAATAAATAAATAAATAAAATACTTACTATTATATTTATAATCCTCTAATAATTTAAAAAAATCTTCTGGTTATAGCATAAGTAGCGCGTCGTTAATATATTAAAATAAAAATTCTTCGATTTCTTTATTATAAAGATAATCATATAATATTTCTTAAACAACAAGATTTATTACATAGGCTATACAACAAATATCAAAAGAAAATTCATTATTAGTAGCCTCTTTATAATAATTTAAAAAAGTTTTTAAAAATAAGCTATTATTTGCAGCATTATCTCTTATAATACTATTAAATAATTAATAAAATTAAAATTAATATTAAAAAAAAAAACAAGTTATACCTAAAAATATTTTCTAGTGTAATACTAGAAAAAATATTAATTGTTTTTTTAAAAATTTCGTAGATATAAATGCCGGTATAGTTAATAATTAATAGTTCAAACCTAATTAATTTATAAATTAAATTAAATTCGAAATCAATAAAAGAAATAATTACTCCTAAAAAAGAAATATTAATATTAAAGGTCCAAATATTTAAAACAACCAAAAAATTGCCGTAATTATTAGCATATAAAGTTAATTCTTTATTAAAAACATTTAAAGCGTTATTAAATATTAAATAAAATATAACTTTAATTTTATTTTTATTAATAACCGGAGAATTTCTATAACTAAATTAGTATTAATAATATAAAAAATTAAAAAAAAACTTACGGATTATAATAATTTAATAATTCTTAAAATAAAGTTAAGTTAGTAATATTAAATAATAAATTATTATTAATAATAAAATTTAATATTTTTAATAAAGCTTCGTCTTTATTAAAAATAGGTTTAAAAATAGTATTATTTCGAGCTCTTTTTCGATTTTGTAAATTAAAAAAAGAAATAATATCGGAAGAAGTATTAAATACTTCAGACCCTATTAAAAATTAATAAAAATAAAAATAATAATAAAATAAATTAATTACTTAATATTTTTCCTTCTTTTTCGCTTTATAAATTATAAGCAATTAAAGAATAATTTTTTCGATAATAACAAGATAAATTCGAAGATTAAAATCCTTTAACTTAAAAAGTTACTTAAAAATTACACCTATATTTAAATAAATTAATAAAAAATAAAATATATAAAAAATTAAATAAAATAACTTACAAAGTGCAAAAACACTCCATTTTTCGAGGGTAATTTAAATTAATAGGTAATAATTTTGCAGTAAATAAATTATGTTAAAAAACATAAATTTTAGACTTAGAATTAGGTAGAAGTTTAAAATTTTCCTAGTTTTCTTTATCGTTTTTATAATTAAAAGAAGTAGTAGATTATTTAAAAGTAATAACTTCCGAAATAGATTTATTTTCAAAAATAAAAGAAAAAGCCATTTTTATATATTTTTTTATTTTAAAAAATAAAATAAAAAATAATAAAGGTAAACACGTGTAAAGGTGTAATAAATATAATAGTTGTTGTAAAGTAGCTAAAATATTGCTAGTGAATAAAAAAATGAAATTCGAAAAGAAAGAATAGTTAATTATTATATAAAAAAAAATCAACAGAAATAACTAGTATTATTAATTATTTCGTATTATAAATACTATATTAATAATTATTTCGTATTATAAATACCGCATTATTAATTATTCCGTATTATAAATACTACATTATTAATTATTTTATATTATTAATACTATATTATTAAAGATTTTATATTATAAATACTGCATTATTAATTATTTCGTATTATTAATACTACATTATTAATTATTTTATATTATAAATCTTGTATTAATAATTATTTCGTATTATAAATACTGCATTATTAATTATTCCGTATTATAAATACTATATTATTAATTATTTCGTATTATTAATACTATATTATTAAAGATTTTATATTATAAATACTGCATTATTAATTATTTCGTATTATAAATACTGCATTATTAATTATTTTATATTATAAATCTTGTATTAATAATTATTTCGTATTATAAATACTAAATTATTAATAATTTTATATTATTAATATATATTATATAAGCTTAAATTTTTCTATAAAACAACTAGTAACTCCCTTTAATATTGTTTTTTTTTTTACCATCTTATTCTTTTATTTTTATTTAACCTATTTACTTTTTTATTTTTTTTTAACCTTTATTTTTATATTTTACTTCTTTAATTTAATACTATTATTATAGTATTTTTATTAGCTTTTATTTTTTACTACATTATTTTACCAATTATTTTACTACATTATTTTACCGATTATTTTAAACTTAATGTTTAATTTATTAAAGTAAGTAATTTATTTAACTATTTAATTTAAATTATTATTAATTAAATTTTAGTTATTTAAAGGTTTTTATTAAAATAATTTTAAATATTAAATCTATTTTAATATTAAATTTATTTTAATAAAAATATCTTAATATTTTATATTTTATTAAGTTAAACAACTTAATAAAATATAATGCTACCGATTATTTTAAACTTAATGTTTAATTTATTAAAGTAAGTAATTTATTTAACTATTTTATTTAAATTATTATTAATTAAATTTTAGTTATTTAAAGGTTTTTATTAAAATTTTAAATATTAAATTTATTTTAATATTAAATTTATTTTAATAAAAATATCTTAATATTTTATATTTTATTAAGTTAAATAACTTAATAAAATATAATACTACCGATTATTTTAAACTTAATATTTAATTTATTAAAGTAAGTAATTTATTTAACTATTTTATATAAATTATTACTAATTAAACTTTAATTATTTAAAGCTTTTTATTAAGGTGTCCTAATTTTAAGTGAATAATTTAGTCACTCAGTGACTAAATTAGTCACTGACTAAATTAATCACTTAACAAGGCTTTTTTGACTAATTTAGTCACTCAAAAAGGCTTTTTTGACTAAATTAGTCACTCAAAAAAAAAAGCTGAGTGACTAAGAGTGACTAATTTAGTTATTAGTCTGACTAAAATGACTAAAATAATAAGTAATAAATAAGAAAAAGGCTAGTAAAAATCAGTAAAAATACTTTTTATATAAAAGTAAAAAAGCATTATTTAATAGTATTTTTTTCGATTTTTTTGGCCTACTAGTTATTTTTTAAACTTTATTTAAAAAAAAGGTTTTTTTTTTTAATAAAAAAAAAGCTAAAGTTTAAATAAAGTTTAAAAAAGAACTAGTAGGCCAAAAAAATCGAAAAAAATACTCTTAAATAGCGTTTTTTTACCTTTATATAAAAAGTATTTTTATTGATTTTTACTAGCCTATTCCCTATTTATTACCTATTATTTTAGTCATTTTAGTCTGACTAAGAGTGACTAAATTAGTCTTAGTCTTAGTCTTAGTCACTAGTCTTGACTAATTTAGTCACTCATAAATTTTTTTTTGACTAAATTAGTCACTCAAAAAGTGGATTAGTCCGACTAAGACTAATTTAGTCACTCAATTAGTTAAATTAGTTAGACTAATAAGACACCCTGCTTTTTATTAAAATTATTTTAATAAAAATATTTTAAAATATAATATAATTTTATTAATTATATTAAATTTAATATTTAATTTTTAAGTAAGTAATTTATTTAATTATTTATTTAAACTATTATTAATAAACTTTTTTAGTTATTTAAATATTTTATTAAATTAAATAATAAATATAATTTAATCGATTATTTTAAACTTTAAATTTAATTATTAAAAATAAATAATTTATTTATTCTTTTATTTTAAAAAATAAGAAATATTAATTTTATTATAATTATTTAATAGCTAATATTAAATCTTTAAATTTAATATGTTTAATTTATATAATTTATATTATAAATAAATAAAATAATATATTAATATAGAAATAATAATATTTATTTTTTTTAAATAAATATTATAATATTTAAAAACGTTTAAAAAATAAAAAATATTTAATATTAATTTAATTTTAAAAATATATAGCTTTTAAAAATCTTTAGTCATTTTAGTCTAACTAAAGACTAATTTAGTCACTCTTAGTCACTTAAGCTTATTTTTTTAAGTGACTAATTTAGTCAAAAACTTTTTTTTAAGTGACTAATTTAGTCAAAAAAGCCTTTTTAAGTGACTACTTTAGTTACTAAGTGACTAAATTATTCACTTAAAAATAAGACACCCTGGTTATATATATAAAAGCAAGGTTATATATTAAATTATATAAAGATTTATTTTTAAATGTTTTAACTAATAATATAAATAACTAAAAATAACGAAAATAAGTAATTAACGTATATATATTAAATAAAAAAGCATATAAATATAATTATATATAAAAATATAAAAAAAAACTATTTATATAATTATTTTAATAAAAGTAATATAATTATTAAATAATAATAATAATAATAGTAATAGTAAATATAAAAGCAAATATAAAGTTATAGCCTAGCTAATTAATTAATTATAAGTTATTTAATTAAATATATATATATATATTAAATTATATAATAATTAGTTTATATAATAATTAAAAGCAAGTATAATAGTTTAATTAATATAAATTAAGGTTATAAAATTTTAAGCAGGGTTGTGAAATTTTAAGTGAAGAATTTTTTAAAGTAAAAGTAAATTTTTTTACTTTTCTTTTTTTTTTTTACTTACTAGCCCTTTTAAGGAAATTTCTTTACTTACTAAGCCTAATTAAGTAACTTTTTTTACTTAAATAGGCTTAGTGAGTGAGTTTCTTTACTTAAAAAAGTGGGGTGAGTGAAGAAGAGTAAAGTTTTTTACTTTTTATTTAAAGTAAAGTGAGTAAAGATTTAATTTAAAATTAAAAAAAAGCTATAAAAATAGAAAAAAAATAGTTTTAATATAATATAAAAAAAACGCTATTTAATAGTATTTTTTTCGATTTTTTTAAGCTAATAATAAATTTTTAAACTTTAGTTAAAGTTTAATGTTTTTTTTAATAAAAAAAACTATTTTTTTAAATAATTAATTTAAAATTTATTATAAGCTAAAAAAAATCGAAAAAAATACTATTAAGTAGTGTTTTTTTTAAACTATATTAAACTTATTTTTTTTATAGCTTTTTTTTAAATTTTTAAATTAAATCTTTACTTACTTTACTTTAAATAAAAAGTGAAAAAAAGTTACTTTTTTTACTTTTTTTTTTAAATTAAGTAAGTTTTTTTACTTATTAAGCTTAATTAAGTAATTTTTTTTACTTAAATAGGCTTAGTGAGTGAGTTTTTTCACTTAAAAGTAAAGCTAAGTGAAAAAGAGTAAAATTTTTTACTTTTTTATTTATTTTACTTTAAGTAATTTATAATCTTAATTTTAAGTAAAGAATTTTTTAAAGTAAAAGTAAATTTTTTTACTTTTTTTTTTTTTTTACTTACTAGCCTTTTTAAGGAAATTTCTTTACTTATTAAGCTTAATTAAGTAACTTTTTTTACTTAAATAAGCTTAGTAAGTGAGTTTTTTTATTTAAAAAAGTGGGGTGAGTAAAAAAAAGTAAAGTTTTTTACTTTTTACTTAAAGTAAAGTGAGTAAAGATTTAATTTAAAATTTAAAAAAAAGCTGTAAAAATAAATAAAAATAAGTTTAATATAATTTTAAAAAAACGCTATTTAATAATATTTTTTTTATTTTTTTAAGCTAATAATAAATTTTTAAACATTAGTTAAAGTTTAATATTTTTTTTAATAAAAAAAAACTACTTTTTTAAATAATTAATTAAAATTTATTATTAGCTTAAAAAATTTTTAAAAAATATTATTAAATAGCGTTTTTTTAAATTATATTAAACTTATTTTTATTTATTTTTATAGCTTTTTTTTAAATTTTAAATTAAATCTTTACTCACTTTACTTTAAGTAAAAAGTAAAAAAAAGTCACTTTTTTAACTCTTTTTTTTAAATTAAATAACTTTTTTTACTTAAATAAGCTTAATAAGTAAGTTTTTTCACTTAAAAGTAAAGCTAAGTAAAAAAAAGTAAAATTCTTTACTTTTTTACTCGTTTAACTTTAAATAATTTACAACCTTAATATAAATTAAAGTTAAAAATTAATATTTTAATATAAAAACTAAACTTAATATTATTAATTTAATATTAATATTAATACCGATTTTTAAATATTAAGCTAGTATTAATACCGGCTAATATTAAACTAATTTTTTTTAATAGTATTAAATATTAAACTAATTTCTTTTAGTAATATTAAAATATTAAAAAAATATTAAAAAAAATATTTATTTAAAGAAATTTAAAAAAAATATTTTTAAAAAATATATAAAAGAATTAATTTATTAATTAAAAAAATAAATATAATATAAAGCTATATATTTTTAAAAAGCCTTTTTTTAAAGTTTTATAATATAAAACTTAAACTAAAATAAATCTTTAAACTAGCGTGCTAAAAATATATATATTTTTTAATTTTTAATAATTTTTAAATTTTTTTTTATTAAATTTTTAAAATTTTTAATTTTTTAATTTTTAAATTTTTTAATAAAACAAGTTAACTAATTATTTTTAAACTAAGTTTATTTTTATTTTTAATAATAATGTTATTAGTTATAAAAAAAAACTTTTTTAATAATAGCTAAAGTAATAAAAATTGTTAAATATTTTTAAGCTAAAAGTAATAATATTAAAAACTATAAAAAATTATTTTTTTAATATTTTAAAAGATTTACTTATAAAATATTAATAAATAAACTAAAAAAATAATTAAAATAAATTTTATAACTTACCTTTTTAAGTAAAATATTTTTTAATAAATAAATTATATTTTTTTTTAATATTAATTATTATATTTAAATAAAGGTTGTTTTTAAAATTAAAATTGTTTAATTTATTATTATTATTTAAAATATTAAAAAAATCGGCTAATTTGTCGATATTTAAATTTATATTATTAAATATGCTTAAATTTAAATAGTTATTAAATATTAATAAATAAATAAATTAAATATATAAAAAATTAAATAAACTTATTAGTTATATTTAGCTTTTAAAAAACAAATAATATCTTTATTAATATTATTATAAAAATATAATAATTTATTTAGTCGAAAATATATTATTTTAAACCGAGGGTTTAAAATAATATTTATAATATAAGCTTTATAATTTTATAAATTATTATATATTAATCGACGTAAAAAGTATTTTTTTAATTTAATAATACTGCTTTAAATAACAATAATTAAATTATATAAATAAGGTTTTTATTAAATAAATTAATAAATTAGTTTTTAAATTTAAATTTAAATATATATTTAATAAAATAACTTATTAAATTTAAATTTTATTATAATTAATTTTCGATATTTTAAATAAATGCTTTTAGTTTATTATATATTTTATAAATATATAATAAACCTTTTAATAAAGTTATATAAATTTTTTTTTATAATTTAACCGAAAATATAATAAAAATAATAAAAAGCTTTTTTAGCTTTTTAATAATTAGTTAATTTTTAATAGTTAAAAATATATCTTAAAATTTATTATTTAACGTATTTTAATTAATATATTTAAAAGGTTTTTTTAATTCGATAAAAACATTTAATATTATAACAGGGCTAGCGGTCCTTGCAGGTGCTAGGCACCTGCGTAGTAGTTAACCTAGGCTGTTGCGGCCCGTGCGCACCTATTATATAAGCTATATAAAGGGCTGTTAGCCGCAAGCCAACCTACTTACCTACTTTATCTTATATATTTTATTTTATACACTTTATACTTATATAATAAAATATAGTTATTTTTAATTATATAGGCCTTATTAGTTGTTTTTATTGTTATTTTTATTGTTGTTGTTTTAGTTGTTTTTTATTAGTTGGCTTTATTATTTTAATATAATAATGTTCTTAGTAAGACTTAAAATACCTAACGCTTATTACTTCTCGGAGTGCGACTAAGGCTTAAAGACTTATTGCGACGCCTTATGCTATAAATAACTATATAAATATATTTACCATTATCTTAAACTTATAAAATACCTTTAAAAATAGCTTATATATAAATATTTTTAGTTTAAACTATAATACTTGCTTAAATGCTTTTAAAAGTATACTTTTATATAAATTATTATATAATTATACTTTTTACTACGCAGGTTATAAGTTAGCCTTAATTATTTAGCTAGTTAATTAATTATATATTTTTTTCGCTAGTTAATTAACTAGTTAATTATTTATAGCTTATATAGTTTTTAGCTTTTATTATAGCTTTTATTATAGCTAATATATATTAATTAAACTATTATATTTGCTTTAAGTTATTATATAAACTAGTTATTATATAATTTAATATATATATATATTTTTAATTAAATAGCTTATAGTTAATTAAGTTAAATTAAATTAAGTTAATTAATTAACTAATTAGCTAGGCTATAGCTTTTACATTTGCTTTTATATTTGCTTTTATTAGCTATTTACGTTAATTAACATGTTACCTTTTTTAAAATAATTATATAAGCAGCCTTTTATATATTTTTATATATAGTTATACTTATACGCTTATTTGCCTAGCATATACGCGCTAATCACTTATTATTTTTACTGTTTACGTTATTAGTTAAGTTATTTAAAAGCTAGTCCTTATATAATTTAATATATAACCTTGCTTTTATATATATAGCTTTTTAAAAAGTTGTTTAATTTGTTTTTATTTGCCACTTATTTTAAGTCTTATGCCTTTATTAGCCTTTGTCTTTATTAATTAATAGTTTTTTATATAAAAGAAACCTTAGTTAAGGCTAGCTATTACCTATTTAAAAATACCGCCGCGTTACCTTCGTTATCGTTATATTTAACCTTAAACCTTGTTAATTAGTTAAATCTTATTGCTTATATACTAGTTAGCCGTCTTATATATAGTTTTATATACGATATAGCTTATAAATACATAGTTAAAGGGAAGCCTTTGTTTAAGCTAGTTAAGTTAGCCAGTTAGCTATACGCGTTTACCTTCGCCACTGCCGATACTATTATTTTTAGGCTATTCGCGTTAATTAGTTTATTGCTGCGCTACTTTTATAAAAGCAGCTTTATATACAATTTTATATATAGCTGCGCTTGCATAAAAGTATCGCGATAAACTTCGCTATTAATTATTTATTTACGTTAATTAACCTATTACCTTAGCCGTTATATAAAAGTAGCCGCGTATATAATTTTATATATAAGTTTACTTTTAGTTATAAAAAGTATAAATTAGCCTTAGTTGTTAATTAGTTAACTAATAGCTTTTATTTACGTTAATTAGCTAAATGCCTTTATATTAGTCGTTATAAAAGCCATCGCTTATATAAAATTATATATAACTTCGCTTTAATTATAATAATTATAATAGTTGTTAATTAGTTAACTAAATAATTATACTTTTATTTAAGTTATTTAAGTTAAATACGCGTTATATAACTAGTTAAACTATTAATTAGTTAGCTACTTTTATTAAAATAGCTATATAAGCTACTACTTATATTATTTTATATATAACCTTGCTTATACACTTATGTTATAAAAGTAGTTATAATTAGCTTTTTATTTAATTATTTAAATATTTAGCTATATAACTACTTAGTTATATTTTTACTAAGGTTATATATAGCTTTTATTATAAGCTAAATATTTTTATTTATTATTAATTAGCTAGTTATTTACGCTTTTAGCTATATAAGTAGCCTTTTATATTATTTTATATACGTACTTGCTTATATAACTATTTATAATATATTTATTTTATTTAAGTTATTTAATTATTTAATTATTTAATTATTATAGCTTATTAATTAATTATTTAATTATCGCTATTAATTAATTATTTATACTTCCGTGGTTATATAAGCAGCTTTTTATATTGTTTTATATAAGAACATGCTTATATAACATTTATTTATTTATATTGCAGCTATTTATATTTTAATTATTTAATTAACCACCGTTAAGGCTTTATTAGCCTTTTAAATTACGTTAACTAT
Source organism: Xylaria sp. FL1042 (assembly GCA_022495085.1). Classification (NCBI taxonomy): domain Eukaryota; kingdom Fungi; phylum Ascomycota; class Sordariomycetes; order Xylariales; family Xylariaceae; genus Xylaria; species Xylaria sp. FL1042. Next base: position 20,256 of record MU380569.1, read on the forward strand.
TTATATAACTATTTAAATCACCTTATTTATTACTTACTTATATAACTAAAAAAAACTATTAATAACTAAGTATTAAAGGATAAAAAATATAGTATTTAATATTAATTAATATATATTTAAAGAAATTAAAGTAGTGCGATAAAGCTAAAAGCTAGCAAAAGAAAATAAAAGCTTATAATTAAAATAGTTAAGCATAAGCTTAACTTTACGTGTACTTATAAAAGAATTTTTTGCGTAGACTTTTATAAAATATAAATATTGCGTTTTTTTCTTTTTTAATTAAACCTTTTTATTTTATATTATTATTTTAAATTTAAATATAATAAGTTTATTAATTGTTTTATTAGTTAGCTTTACTTTTTAATATATTAATGTTTTTAATAAAACTTAAGGTTATAAATTACTTAAAGTAAAATAAGTAAAAGAGTAAAAAATTTTACTTTTTTTCACTTAGCCCTACTTTTAAGTGAAGAAACTTACTTACTAAGCCTATTTAAGTGAAGAAAGTTACTTAATTAGGCTTAGTGAGTAAAAAAACTTACTTAATTTAAAGAAAAAAGTGAAGAAAGTAACTCTTCTTCACTTTTTACTTAAAGTAAAGTGAGTAAAGATTTAATTTAAAAATTAAAAAAAAAGCTGTAAAAATAAGAAAAAATAGGTTTAATATAGTTTAAAAAAAACGCTACTTA
>MU380570.1:0-20776 GCA_022495085.1 Xylaria sp. FL1042
TATATTTTTATATTTTTTTTAAAAGCTTTAATAATTTATTTTTTATTATTAGCTTTTTTAAATATTATATTTTTAAATATAACTATTATATTATTACTTTATAACTTTTTAATTATTATTATATTATTTTTAGTTAAAGCTATATTTATAGCTTTAATAATATTTATTAGTGTTTTTTTTTTAAGTTATTTAATTAATTATTTATTTTAACTAAAATTTTTTTATTATTTTTTATAAGCCTAGCTTTATTAATATAACTTAATTAAATAGCTGCTATTATTTACGCTTAACTTTTAATTAAGTTTATTATTATTAAAATAAACGCTTATTTAAAAGCTTTTTATAAAGTTTTATTTAAGTTATAGCATATAAATAATTAGTTTTTTTATTGCTTTTTATTATTTTAGCTGTTTATTTTTTACTAATTATTTTTATAGCAAATATTATATGTTTTTTTTTAATTTATTTTGCGTAAATATTTTAAATTATATATAATAGCTGCGTTTTTTTTATGTTTTTTTTAAAAAAAAGTTTTTTTTTTATTTTATTATTTAATATTAACTATAGTATAAGTTTTAATATTTTATTTATAATATTTTTTAAACCTGTAAATTTTTTAGTAGTGTATTTTTTATAAAAATATTGTTAAGTTATAGTTGCGTTGCTAGTAAATCTTAGTTATATATTTATCGCGTTTTTAATAAATAAGTTATTTATTATTATTAATAAAATTTTTGCGTCGCCTATTATTTATAATATAAATATAACCTTTTTATTAAATATAGTTTTTTTTTTTAAATTTAATAAATATAATTATTTAAAGCTATTTTATAAACTTATAAAGTTATAAATAAATTTATTAAAAGCTTTTAAATAAATTTTTTATTTATTTAATATAAAAATATAATAAAAACTATAACTAGTTAAAAAAACAAGATTATTATTTAGCAAGAATTTTAAAAAATTATATAGCAAGTAAAATAATAATATTAGCATAGCTTAATTAATAAAGCTAAAAAGTTAAAAAATATATTTAAAATTATATTATAATATAAACTTATTATAAAACTTAATTTGTTATTAATTATAATAAAAAATTTTATTATAAAGTTATAGCTAGGTAAAGCTTAAGCGTTATAAAAAGCAACGTTAAAAAAAATAATGCGACTAATAATATTTTAAAGCTATAATTAATATAACTTGCGTTAAATCGGCCACTTATTTTTTTTAAAAAATATATTTTTTAAAATAAAGTTAAATTATATATAATTAAAGCAAAGAGAATTTCTTTAAGCGTAAATAATATTATAATTTAAATTTTAAAAGTATGCTAGCTTATTATTAAAAAGTAAATTACGGACTTTTTTTAAAAATGTTTAATAATTAAATATTACTTATAACTTTTTAAGGTAGCTAAGGTAGTTATAATCTTAAAAGCAAGCAAAATAAACTACTTTAATTTTAAAGCTTATTATTTTATTTTACTGCTATTATATTTAAAAAAAGGCTTTAAAAAACTAGTAGTAAAAAAAATTACGTAAACTATTATTAATAACGATATTTTAATATTATAATATTTTAAAGCGCTGCTTAAAAAAGCTATTATTAACTTAATAACGGCGCTTATTTATAATATTAAATAAGCTTTTAACTAAGGTTTAATTATAATATTATATATAGTAAATATTAAAAGCGCTTTTAATATAACTCTTATTAATAAATTTATTATTTAAATAAAAACGCAAGGTTAGTTAAACTTTTTAATAAAATAAGTTTAATTATTTATAATAACTTGCTTAGTTAAAATTTATTTTAAAAATATAATTATAAATATTAAACCTTTTTAATATAAACTATTATAAGGCTCGCCGGCATTTTTTATTTTATATATCTTATATATAAAGCTTATTTATTAACGCTTAAAAACTAAAAAAAGGCGTTTTAACTACGTAAATAATATTAGCATTTTAAATATTAAAAAAACGCTAAAAAAACAACAGCTAAAATAACTTAAAAATTACGCAAGTTTATTAAATAAAAAGCTAATAACGCGATTAAGTTTAATTTAATTAAAATAAAAGTAATATATTTTTTTTAAAAAAAAAATGCCGATAATTTTTTAATATAATATAGCACTTATAAAAAAATAGCTAAGTTATTAATACGCTAGCTAAGCATTTTATTAAATAAAAAACTTAAGTTTAAAAACTACGTTATATATTAGGCAAAAAAAGCGAGCTATATAGCTAACTATATTTAAAAGCTATATAATATTACTTAAAAACTTTTAATAAAATTAATATATAAGGCTATAATAGCATGCGTGTTATTAATTTTTACTTATAGCTTTAAAGCTTAATATTTAAGCTTTATTAAAACAAATAAAAATAAGTCGAAATTATTTTACTACGTAAAGTAATAATTATAATAAATAAATTTAATGCTATAAACAATTATATAAGTAGTGCGTTAAAAAAGCAAAGCTAACTAATAAAAAACAATTAAAATAACAATAATAATAAAAATAATTAAAATAACTAGTAAAGCTTATATAGCTAAAATAATTATAAAAGGGCTAAATTAACTATATATAACTAAATGTAAGTGATTATAAAGTAAGATAAAGTATGTTAAATAAAGGTATATTAAATAAAGTAGGTAAGTAGGTTAGCCTGCGGCTAACAGCCCCTTATATAGCCTATATAACAGGTGCGCACAGGCTGCAACAGCCTAGGTCAACTATTACGCAGGTGCTTAGCACCTGCAAAAACCGCTAGCTTTATTACATTTTTTTTTCTTAGTTAAAGTTATCTTTATAAGATAACCTTTTAACTTTAAAAACAATAAAGGCTAAAAAAAACAACAATTATTTAACTTAAACACTTATTTAAACTTTAATGGTTTAAAAAAAAAAAGCCTGCTTTTTATTTATTAAGTTAATAAGTTTTTAATTAGCTAACTTTTTACGCGCGCGCGGCCGTATAACGCTTAACTTTTTTTAGTTTTTTAACTACTTAACTTTAAACTTTAAACTTTTTTTTATTATAAAGCTTTTTTTAGTTTTAGGCTTTTCTTAGTCCTTAAATAACTTATAACTTATTTACTTAACGCATTTCTTATATAAGTGGACCACCCACTTAAGTGGACCACCTTAAATTTTTATATAAAATCTATATATTAAAACTTTAATAACTTTACTAATTTTATAACTATTAACGTGCAATTTAAAAATTTAAGCTATTAATATAATAAGGAATTTAAATTTTTTTTTTATAATTTTACTACTATTTTTTTTATAGCTATACTAAAAACCACGCTAAAATTTTAATGCGGTTTTTATTTTACTAAAAAAAAAAATAGTAGTAAAATAATAAAAAATATATTTAAATTCCTTATTAAGTTAATAGCTTAAATTTTTAAGTTGCATGTTTATAGCTATAAAATTAGTAAAGTTATTAAAGTTTTAATATATGGATTTTATATAAAAATTTAAGGTGGTCCACTTAAGTAAATGGTTTACTTATATAAAAAATGCGTTATAACTTATTTACCTTTTAATATTTTCTTATATAAAACAAGTAATATTTTATTTAATTATTAATATTTCTTAGTTTTTTAGTTTTTTTTGCGGTATTTACTAGCTTATATAAGCTTAGCTTAAACTATTTTTTTAGTTTTTTTAAAAGCTTTACTACTTTAAATGCTTTTTTTTTTAAGGTTATACTTTAGCTTTTGCTATTTTAGATTTTTGCGGTATTTGCTAGCTTGCGTAAGCTTGGCCTAAACTCTTTTTAGCTTTTTTAAAAGCTTTGCTATTTTAAATTTTTTTTTAAAGTCGCACTTTAACTCTTGCTATTTTAATTTCTTTAAATATATACTAATTAATGCTAAATGTTATCTTTTTTGTTTTTTTAATATTTAGTTATTAATAGTCTTTTTAATTACTTAGCTAAGTAATAATAAATAGTTTAAATAATTATATAGCTAAAAGCATAGCTATATATTAATTTATATAATAAGCTGCTTAAATATATATATATATAATAAAGCTAGTTAATATAACTTAAAAAGTTAATAAAGCTTTAATAATAGCTAATTAAATAACTAAAATATAAATAACTATAATATAAATAAATAAATATTATATAAGCATGTTTTTATATAAAATAATATAAAAAGCTACTTATATAACTATAAAAGCATAAATAACTAATTAATAATAATAATTAAATAATTAATTAATAAGCTATAATAATTAAATAATTAAATAATTAAATAACTTAAACAAATAAATAAATATATAGCTATATAAGCAAATATATATATAAAATAATATAAGGCATTACTTATATAACTAAAAGTATAAATAACTAGCTAATTAATAATAAATAAAAGTATTTAACTTATAATAAAAGCTATATATAACTTTAATAAAAATATAACTAAGTAGTTAAATAGTTAAATATTTAAATATTAAAAGCTAGTTATAGCTACTTTTATAATATAAATATATAAGCAAGGTTATATATAAAATAATATAAGCAATAGCTTATATATTTAAATAGCTAATTAATTAATAAACTAGCTAGCTATATAATATATATTTAACTTAAATAACTTAAATAAAAGTATAGCTATTTAATTAACTAACTAGCTTAAATAGCTTAATAAAAGTATAGCTATTTAATTAACTAAACTAATAATTAATTAATTAATTAAATAACTTAAGCTATTTTAAAGTTATAAATACGCAAGTAAAGTTATATATTAAAATATATAAAAACTTGTTTGCAAAAGTATAACTAGCTAATATAACTAAGTTAAAAGCAATAAATAAAAGCTAAAAAACTATAACTATTTTAATTAAATTAAAGTTATATATAATTTTATATAAGCAATAGCTTATATAATAATTAATATAAAAGCATTTAACTAATTAATATAAATAGCTTAAAAATAATAATATTAGTAGTAGTAAAAGTAAACGCGTATAGCTAACTAATTAAACTAACTTAACTAGCTTAAATAAAGGCTTAAATAAAGGCTTTTTTTTAATTATATATTTATAAGCTATATTATATATAAAACTATATATAAAATAGCTAACTATTATATAAGTAATAAAATTTAATTAATTAACAAAGTATAAGGCTAAATATAATAATAATAAAAATAACGTAGTAGTATTTTTAAATAAGTAATAACTAGCCTTAATTAAAGGTTTTTTTAAAGCTATATACTTATAAGTTAACTTATATATAAACTAGTATAAAAGGTAGCTAGTAAATATATATATATAAAAAACCAACTAATTAATAAAAATAAAGGCTAATAAAAGCATAAGACTTAAAATAAATAGTAAATAAAAATAAATTAAACGGCTTTTTAAAAAGCTATATATATAAAAGCAAAGTTATATATTAAGTTATATAAAAACTAACTTTTAAATATTTTAACTAATAATATAAATAACTAAAAATAATAAAAATAATAAGTAATTAGCGCGTATATATTAAGCAAATAAGCGTATAAGTATAATTATATATAAAAATATATAAAAGACTACTTATATAACTATCTTAGCAAAAATAACATGCTAATTAATATAAATAACTAGCGGTAGCAAATATAAAAGCAAATATAAAAGCAAATATAAAGGCTATAGTTTAGCTAATTAGTTAATTAATTAATATAACTTAATTAATTAACTATAAGCTATTTAATTAAAAATATATATATATATTAAATTATATAATAACTAGCTCTCGTAATAACTTAAAGTAAGTATAATAGTTTAATTAACGTATATTAGCTATAATAAAAGCTATAATAAAAGCTAAAAGCTATAAATAACTAATTAGTTATAATATATAATTAATTATAGCTAAATAGTTAAAGCTAACTTATAGCTTTTTAAAAGCATTTAAGTTAACTATTATAAGTTAAAACTAAAAATATTCGCGTATAAGCTATTTTTAAAAATATTTTATAAGTTTAAAATAATATTAAACGCGTTTATATAGTTATTTATAATATAAGGTATTATAATAAGTTTTTAAGCTTTAGTTATACTTTAAAAAGTAATAAACGTTTAATATTTTAAGCTTTATTAAAAACATTAATATATTAAAAAAATAAAGCTAACTAATAAAAAACAATTTAAATAATAATAATAATAAAAATAATTATAATAATTAATAAGGCTTATATAGCTAAAATAATTATAAAAAAGCTAAATTAACTATATATAATTAAATATAAATAACTATAAAATAAAATAAAATATATTAAATAAAAATATATTAAATAAAGTAAATAAATAAGTTAGCTTACGGCTAATAGCCCTTTATATAGCTTGTATAACAAGTGCGCATAAGCCGCAACAGCCTAGGTTAACTACTACGCAAGTGCCTAGCACCTGCAAAGACCGCTAGCCTTGTTGTAATAGTTTTACTAGTTTAAAAAATATATTTTTTATATATTTTACATTTTAAGTCGTAGATTTTTTCGGCAAAGATTTTAGCTAAATTAATTAAGCGATATTATAGCTTTAAGCTTAGCTAAGTTAATAAAAACTACTTACTTATAAAACGTCTTTTTATATAAGCGTAAAAAAAAGCAACAAGGTTATAATAATACTATTAACTTGTTTTTATATTTACGCGACTAGCTATTAATAAACTATTGTTTATAAAGCCGCTTTAATAAGGTAATAAAAAAAAAAAAGCTAAGTTTTTTTAAGACTAGCTTAAAGAAAAAAACGAAATTAAAAACCTAGTAATATATTTAAACAAGTCGTAAATTAAAAAACAAGGAGCTACTTATATAAGTTAAAGCTATATAATTAAAAAAAGTAAGACTATATAAAAAGTGTATTAAAAAAAAAAAAGCTATTATATATTAAAGTAATAAATGCTAAAGTATATAATATATTAATAAAACTAGTAATAATAAAAGCTATTAAGCGTAATAAGTAATTTTATATTTGCCTTAATAATATATTAATTATTAACAAGCTAAATAAAACGCTGCTAAAATTTTTAAAAGATATATTTATACGATTTAAAAATTTAATAAAACTATATAAGCTAGGCGTTATTATTAAATAAATACCTAGCTATAAAAACATTAAAAGTAATAAAGCTACCGATAAGCTTGTAAAAAATAATGCTATACTAGCTTAAAAAGCTATAAACGCACTAATAGTTATATAAGCTAGGCGGTTTATTAACAAGTAAAAAAAAAAAGAATTTTTAAACTAGTAAAAAGAAAAAAATAAACTTAAATATAAAAAAGTTAAATTTTATACGGTAGTTTTAAAATATTTAACTTTTTTTAAAAAAAAAACTTTATATAAGCTATTAATAGCAAGATTTAAACACGGCGATTTTATTTAATATTATAAACGCTTTTAATATATTAACTTAAATAATTATTATAGCTATAAAAAAAAAAACCTTATAGTATATTTTTTTTTATAAGCGACTATAAAAACATAAGCTATTATTTACTTTAATATTAAAGATAGCTTTTTTAATATTTTTAAAGGATAAAAGCGTAAAATAAGCGAAATTTATAAAAAAAACTAACTTTTATATAAGAATATACTTTAAATAGCTATTATAAAAAAGGAGTAAAAATAAGTCGTATAAATTTAAACTTTATAATAACGTAAATAAATATATAAGCGGTATTAAATATAATATATAATATAAAATCTTTTATAACCTTATAATATATAGCTTTAAAAAATATAGTTTACTTTAATAAAAAACGGTCTTTATATTAAAAATTAATTAATTAATTAATTAATAATAATTTTTATAAATAAGTTATTATTTAGTTTTAAAAGTCTTTAAAAAGTAATAAATAATGCTAGTTTTAATAATAAAATAATTTATTTTAACTTTAAAAAAAAATATAACTATTATTAAAAAATAATATAAGTGAAAAATTAAAATATAAAACGCTAGCTTTATTATATATACTTGCTTAAATAAAACTAAAATTTATTTTTTTAATTAATACTTTATATTAAAAAGTTAAACTAAATAATTAACCTTAACTATTTTAATTATTTTAAATAATATAATATTTTTAAACTTTATGTTTTTATAAGTTATAAACTTATAAATATATAAGCATAATATTTTATTATATATTTATTAATAATTATAAATTTTTTTAATGCGTAAATTTTATTTTTAAGCTTTTCGCGAAATAAGTCGCGAAAATTAAAGGTTAAAGTTATAATAATATTATTAAGGTTAAAAAAATAAAAGCAAATAAAATAATCCAAGGGTTAAAAAAAAAAATTTATAGTTTTAAGTAAAAAAAATATATATTATAAAATAATAAAAGTTTATAATATATAATATTATATTAATAATAAACTTTAAATAATATAGCTTAAAATATATTAACGTAAACAAGGTTAAGCTTTTAAAAAAGTTAAATTTGCTTGCTAATTTATTATACTTAAAAGTTATAATCGAGAACTTATAAAATAATAATCTTTTACGTAAAATCTTAAAAGCAGCTTTTTCGCTTAGCTTTTTTAATATTTAATATTTTACGTAAACTTACGATCTTGTTTTTTAAACAAGTTAAATAAGCTTAATTTATTAAGCAATAGTTTTGCTTTAATTTAACACGTTTATTTTTAGCTTTTTTTAATTCGACTTTTAACGCATTTAATTTAACTACTAGCTAGGTTTTTTAAACGTTTTACTATTTTTTATTAGCAATATAAAAAGCAATAAAGAATATTTTAAAAATTTTAGTTTTTTGCGTAACGAGAACTAAATTTTTATATATTTTTAAAGGTAGGTCTAGCTTATAAAAACTATTAAGCTATAACTTTTACTTTATTTTTAAGCCTTTTATACTTTTTAATGCATTTATAATATAAAATATAAGTTTGCTATTTTTTTATATTAAACTTAAATTAAATAATATAGTTATAAAAAAATAGCTATAAAAATTAAACTAAAATAAGCTTGCTATAAAAACATAAAAATATTTACTTAATAATATATATATTAAGCGCTTTATTAAAACAATAAACCTTAAAGATTTAAAATTATTTAAATATACTTTTATTATAATTGCTTTTATATTAAAAAATTAAACTTTAAAAATATAAATAAAACTAAAGAAAAAATATAAGCTTAATAAAATAGCGAGTATAATTTTTATCACGATAAACGTAAAAAATAAAAAATAAAAATGTTATAAAACGCTTTTAAGTATAATAAACTTAAAAAGCTTGCGGGCTTAGCGGTATACTTTAATAAAAAAGCTTATAATAAAAAAAATAAAAATGCTTAATAAAGCTTTAAAAGCTTTTAATACTAAAGTTAACTAAAAACGCGAGTTTTTATTATATTAATTTATTATTAAGCTAAAATATATAATATATTTAAACTAAGGCTAAGATATTAACGTAATGCTTATATAAATAAAACTATATAATATTATTACTGCGTTAATAATGCGGTGGCTTAATAAATAAGCTGCTTTAAAAAGGCTTAAGCAATTATTTAACGTGTTTATATATTTAATGTAAAATAATAAAGCGATATTAATTATAGCAAGCATAGTTAAGCAAGCTTATATTTTACTTATATTATTTTAAAAAAAAACAAAGTAATAATATTAGTAAATAAGTATAAAAAATAAAAATTACGTAAAATTAAGTAATAGCTAGCTAATATTAACGCTTAATTAATAAAAAATAAATAATATGCTTTAAAAGTAAGCAATATAATTATAATATAATAAAAAAATTAAATAATATTAATAACTTTTAAAAAGCTAAGGCTATAAGCTTAGCTTTAAAGGTAATTATATATTATTATATAATGTTTATTATTTTTAAGCTAAGGTTAAATCTTAAAAAACTAACTTAAAAACCTTAAGTTTATTAAGTCGTTAAAGTTTATAAATAGCACAAGGACTAAAAAATATTATATATATTATTTATTGTTTTTTTAAACGCCGATATAATTATTAGTTTTATAAATGCTTTAGCTAAACTAGGCGCTTTATGTTAAATAAAACAAAAAATTAAAATTAAAAAAATAAGGCGATTAAAGGCGTTAATACGGCACTTAATGCGCGCGCTTGCCCGTAAAAAAAAGATAATAAAAAAAAAACGACTTAAATTATATATTAGCTAACTTAAAGTTTATATTCGATTAAATATAAGCTGCGCGCTAAAAGGCTTAAAATTTAAAAATTTATATTTAAGCTTTAAATTAAACTTATTATAGTTAGCTATAATAAATATACCTAATATATTTAAATAGCGTAATAAGCGTGTAGTAAAATATAAGCCACTTTTAATAAAGCTTAAAAGATAAACTATAACTTTAAAAAAAAGGTTTATAAAAACAATAAAAAATACTTAAATATAGCTTTATAATTATCGTGTAAGCAACTTTTAAATAATTATAAATAGTTTATTATCGGTTAATAATTATTAAAAAGCTAATAATAACTTTTTTTAACAAAGTAGTAAATAAGTAAAGTTTTTATAAAAGCTTTATTTTAAATTACCTTTTTTTAAAGCATAAGGTATAAGGTTAAATTTATAGCCTTATAGCTTATATATAATAAAATAAACATATATAAGGCCTTTATATTAGCATAAGTTTATTTTTAAATATTTATTCTACTTATATATTAAGTAATATTATATCTTTTATATATAAGTTAAGAATTTATAAAGTAAATATTTATTTATACGCTTTTTAAAGTCGCTATATAAACTAGCTTATTAAACGTTTTAGCTAGCTATAAAAAAGCTATTTTATTATTTTATAACGCATTTCCCACATGAGTGGACCACCCACTTAAGTGGACCACCTTAAATTCCTATATAAAATCTATATATTAAAAGTTTAATAACTTCATCAATTTTATAGCTATTAACATGCAATTTGAAAATTTAGGCTATTAATATAATAAGGAATTTAAATATATTTTCTATTAATTTACTACTATTTTATTTATAGCTGTACTAAAAACCACGCTAAAATTTTAGCGCGATTTTTATTTTACGGGGAAGGAAAATAGTAGTAAAATTATAAAAAATATATTTAAATTTCTTATTATATTAATAGCTTAAATTTTCAAATTGCATGTTAATAGCTATAAAATTGGTGAAGTCATTAAAGTTTTAATATATAGATTTTATATAGGAATTCGGGGTGGTCCACTTTAGTGGGTGGTCCACTTATATAAGAAATGCGTTATAGCATTTTTAATAATATATTAAGCAAGCTTAGCTTTAATGCCTTTATAAAAATAATAAGCAGCCTTTATAAAAAAAATATTTTATGCTTATATTAAAAAATAAGCCGAATTAAAGCAAATAATTATATATTATAACCTTATAGTTTTATTAGTTTTTATAATATATTATAATTATTAAATATAAAGGGTTATATTTTAAGCTAAAATATTTGCTAAACAAGTATTTAAAGGTAGACTTATATTAAAAAAACAAAGGCCTTTATATAATTTTATATAGCTTATTAATTATATTTACTTAATAAAAATAATACGCTTAATTAATATAATTAATTAACTTAACATTATATATTATTACTTATATTTAATAATTAAAAGTTTTATTATTATAATTAACTATTATTAAATAAGCTATTAGCTTAATTAAATAATTAATATATAAAAACTAATTAATTAAAATATAAAAATCGCGTTAAAATATTTAAATAATTTTTATTTATAAAATAAAAAGCTTAAAAGCAAAATAATTAGCTTAAACTTATAAAATTATATTACTTTAAAACTAAATATAAAAATATTATAATTAAAATAACTTATAATGCTTAAAGTTAAAAACTATTTAAAAATAGCAAATATATTAGCATTATTTATAAAATTTTTTTTAAAAATAAACTATAAAACTATAAACTTAAAACCTTTATAAAATATAATTAAAATAATCACCTTTAAATAAACCGTATATAATATAAACTTAAATAATTATAATATAAAAATACGCAAATATATTAATTAAATTAAAACTATTAATTAATTAAAAAATTAAATTTTTAAAATAATATTTTAAAACTATAAAAATATATTGCTAAAACTTATAAATATATTTAATATATAATATAATAAGCTTTATATTATTAAAGTATATTTAAAAAAAAGCCTAATATATTAAGTAAAGCTAAACTATAGATTATTTATTAATAATAATATAAAATAACTATTAAAAAACCTAAAAATTTAAACAATTAAATAAAAAAAAAAGCTAGCTTTAATAATAAAATATAAAGCAATAAATCTTTTAAAGTTATATAATATTATTATTAACTTAAAAAAAGCTTTAAAAAAATTATTAAAAATAAATAATAGCTTTTTAATAGTTTAATTAATAAAAAATTAAAAATAAAACTTTAAACTATATTATAATCGCAGTAGATTTATATAATAAAGTAAACATTAAACTATTAATTTAAAATAAACTATTTAAAAAAAAATTTAATAAAAAAAGCTTTTATAACTTTAAAAATATTAAAAAAGCAAATAATATAATTAAAATAAAAAAAGCTTTAAAATATTTAAAATTAATAAATAAAAGTAAAAGTAGTAATTATAGTAAAAAATTATAAAAATATAATAAAATTATAAAAGCTAAGCGTTTTTAAGTAAATATTAATAATAAAAATATAAATTATAAGCTATATATTTAAAATTATTTATTAAATAAATGCTAATATGCCTTTTTAAAATTAGCAAGCGAAAATTTTATTTTAAATAAAATAATTTAAAAAATAGTTTTATAACTACTAAAATTTAATTTAAAACTTTTAAAAAAAATTAAATAAATTTAAAAAAAAAATAAAGTAAAAAAAAGCTAAACTTAATATTAATTAATTATTAAAAAAGCTAGCTTAAATAATATTTATAGCTAAAAATAAAACTAAAATAATTTATAAACTAAAAAACTTTATAATTTTAAACTTAAGCATTATAATATATATATTTAAAAAAATTAACAGGTTTTTAAATTTTAAAAAAGCTAACTTAAATAATATAATATATATAAAAAATAAAATTATTTTAATTAAAAGTTTTAAAAAAATTAACGTTTAAATTTAAAAACTTAAAAAATTAAAAGTTTTTCGATTATATAATATAATATTTTATTTTATAATAGCTATTAATTTAATATTATTTTAAATCTTTAATTAATTAAAATATTAATAAAATAATAAGCTATTTATAAACTTTTTATAATAAAAAAATAATTTAATATTATATTATTTATAAAATTAATTTAATTAATTTATTTTAAAATATTTTTTATTTTTATTTTAAAGATTTATTTTTTATATATATATAAGAAATTATTTAAGTAATAAAATATAAGATATAAAATTTAATTTTTTTTTACTAGCTTTATTAATATTAAAAAAGTTTATAAGTTATAAAGCTATAACTTATAATAAATTATGCTTTATAAGATATAAACTATTTTTAAAAGTAATTAATTTAATCTTTTATAAAAGTTTATTAAAATGTTAAGCACGCAAAAAAAGCTTGCTAACTTTAGTAAAATTTAATATATATTGTTTTTTTTTTTAATCTTAGTATTTTTTTTATTTTATTCTTTATATTTTTTTTTACTTTAATTTTTTTACTTTTTTTTATTTTAACCTTTATACCTTTTTTTTTTTTAACTTTTATATTTATATAATGTTATTATTTATTTTATTTACTGCTTTTACTTTTAATTATAGTTTATTGCTATGTTGCAGCAATATAAAAAGTTTTATAAAATTTAACTTATTTTATTAAGCAGGCTTAAAAAATATAATAGGCGGCTTAGTCGGTAACAACTTATTAAAAAGGCTTAAATTAAGCAAAAAGTTTTTATTAAATTTATTTAAAAATAATAATATTAATAAGTTAATAATAATATTAACTTAAATAGCAGCATTTTTAATATTAGCATTTATATTTAAAGTTTTAATTGTTTTTTTATAAAGCTATTTTTTTTTTTAACTTTAAATAAAAAAGTTAAAAGCTTTAGTTTAAAGCTAAAAAGTTTAAGCTTAAAGCTATATTTTCGCTAGTAGTTTTTAATTAAATCTTTTAAATAATATAACTTATATTTAATAAGCTATTAGTTATACTTATATTTTTAACCTTTTTACTTAATAAAATAATTATGTTTATTTTTTTTTTAATTTAAATAATGCTTTAATATAATATTTACTTTATATATTTTATTTTTGTTTAAGTTAAAAAATTAATTAGCTTTAATTAGGCCAAGCAAAAAAATTATTTGCTTAAATAAATTATTATTTTTTAATTAAGCTAGATATAACTATGCTATAAATATAACTAAATATATATAATAGTGCGTTAAAAAGTCTAGCTTATATATTATATTATTTACTTTGTAAACTATTGTTTATAAGCTTAAATATTATTAAAAAAACTTTTTAAAAAGTTTTTTAAAAAAATAATATTTGTTATGCAAGTATAAAAAGACTTTATTATTAAAAAAAAAGTCTAACGCGCGATATTTTTTATTAAAATGCTGCTTTATTTTAGCTGCTATAAAATTTATAGCCAACTTAATATTTTGCTTTAAATAATCGCGCATAACTTTTATTTTTTTAAAAATATAAATGCTAACTTGTTTAGTTATTATATTAAGCAGGCTTAATAGCTTAAATTTAAATAGTTGCTTATATAAAATAAACTATATTATAATTAACTTTATAAAATTAAAGTTTTATTATAATATAAAAATTAATTTTATTTAGTTTAATTTAAGTTTTATATAATTATAATAACGTATAGTTATTTTTATTATTTAGTTTTTTTGTTTAAATAAGCTATCGCTTTAAAAATAATAAGCTGTTATTATTAATAATTTTATATTAAAAGCTTTTTATAATCTTTTTTAAAAGTTAAAAATAAACTTTTAATTATAATTTAAGATTATGTCTTTTAAAATGCTTTAATTGCTTAGCAATAGCTGCTTAATTAATATAATAGCCTAGTTTTTAGCAGTATATTTTTTATTACTAAATATAAATAGCGTTTACTTAAATATATAATAAAATATAGTTATTATATAATTATATATTTTATAATATAGTTTTTTAATTAATTATTATAAAATATCTTTTAATTTAATGTTAAATAAAGCTAAAATAAAATCGATAATAATAGTTTATATTAATAGTGCGTCTTTTAAGCGTATAAGCTAAAAACTATTAATTAGCTTTTATTTATTAATATAATTAAACTTGTATTTTAAATAATATTTTATATATTTTTTAACTTGCTATAATTTATAATATATTAAATAAAACGCAAAGTTTTTTATTATATGCTTAAAACTAGCATAATATTTATTATTATAAATTGCTTTAAATATTTAATCAAGTATTTTATAAAAAATATAAAGCTGCTTAATTTTTTTATGCTTATTATAAATTAATTTATTTATAATAAAAAATAAATAGCCGGCTTTAAAAATTTTTTTAACGCTTTTATTAACGCTTTATATTTTTTTACCGATTAATTTATTAAAAATTTTCTTATATTAAAGGTTTATTTTATATATAAGCTTAAAATTTTTTTTTTATTTGTTATTTATAAGCGCTTTATTAATATATTTAACTATGTTTTAAATTAAATTTAAAACTGCTGGCTTGTTTAAGCGTTTAAGCTTGCTGTTTTTATTTTTTTTGTTTTATATAGCGTAAAAGCAGCTAAAAATATTAAAAATAAAATTTAAACGCTTAAAAATATAATATATTTAAAGCTTATACTAAAATAAATAAATAAAAAAATTAACTAAGTATAAGTTAGCTTTATTAGTTGCTAATATATTTAACGTAATTTTATTTATTATTTTTTTTATAGCTAAATAATTTATAAAAGTAATTATTAAACGCTTATTTAAGTAAATTATAATATAAAGCTTTTTAAAGCACTAGATTAAACAAGCTATATTTAGTTTTTATTTTTAAAAAATATTAACTAAAATATATAATAAATTATATTTGCGTTAAAAATATAATTTTATTAAACTTTTATTTATAGCTTAGCTTAATATAAAAAATTATAACTTTAAACTCTTTTTTTTTTAATTTATTTATTTAAATATATAAAACGTAACTAAAGTTATAATAATATAAAATAATATTTACGTATATATTTTTTTATATAGCTATAAATACTGCTTATTTTATTTTTATTAGTTTAAATTAAATTATATATATATATTTTTTATAGCGCTTTAGATTTTTATTTATAATTTTACTACTTTTATATTTTTTAGCTAATAATATAATTTTGCGCCTTTATAAAAGCTACGCTAATTGCAAATAATAAAATATAAAGTGCTATAAAAAACTGCTAGCGTTAAAATAATATTTTAAAGCTTAAAAAATTATAAAGTATTTTATTTGCTAAAATATATAAACTTTTTTTATTATATTAAACAAGCTTAAAGCATTTATTTAAAATTTTAGCAGCTTAATTAAAAAATAGCTAATAAATAACTTTTTTAGCGCTATTATAATATTTTTTTTTTAAAATAGCTTAAAAATAATTTTTAAGTGTTAAATATACTTTTTAAATATATTAAAATATATAATAATATTATTAATAAAATAATAGCAGTAATTATATAATTAAAATAACTAGTTTATAAACCTTTATATATATTTAAAAATATTATAAAAGCTTATTAACGCTATATTAAACCGTTTTATTTTTTTTAAGCTAATAATTATAAACTTATTTTAAAAATTAAAGTATACTTTAAATTAATAAAAAAAACTAATAGCGTTTATATATATAATATATTTTTTGCTTAATAAGCTAGCAATTATTTTATTTTATAATAAAAATAAATAGTTATTTAATACTGTTACTTTATTTAGCTAGCGTAAATTAATAACTATTTGGCTTTTATTTACGCTTTAAGCTTTTTATTATATTATAAACATTAAATAAATAAAAAAAATAAATTTATTTATTTATTTTATATGTTTTATTTTATAAAGCTTATTATAAATTATATTTAATACTTTTATATTTTATTAACTTAATAAATATAATTATGCGCTTAGCTTAGTTTTTTATTAATTATTAACTAAAAATATTTTTAGCTATTAATTTTTTAATATTTTAACCTTTTTTTAATTAACTTAAATATTATAAGCTTTTATTATTTTAATAAATTCTTTTGCCTTTAATGCTTTTTTTAAGTATATATAAATCTTATTTTTAATAATATATTTTAATATATTAATTAGTTTTTTAAAACTAAATATTAATTAAATATTTATTTTAAGTTTTTTAAATAGCTTATTAAGCATTAAAATAAAAAAATCGATTTTTAATATCTTATTTATTTTAATAATAATATTAAACATAATATTTATTAAAAAAATATTATTTTTATTTATATAATAAAATAAAACAAAAGCTTTTATTATTATATATTAAATATTATAAATATTTAATACTTTTATAAATATAATATCTAGCTTAAAACCTGCTAACTTATTTATAAAAATAATTATATTAAGTTTAAGTATAATATTTATAGCTACTGCTATAACTATAAATAATAAATTAAATTTAATATTTATAATAACTATTAAATTAATAGTTTTAGCTTTTTTAAAACTAATTTTAATAGCTAGTAAAGCTATTAATATTATTATTATAACTATTATTACTTTTATTACTACTTTTTAATTACTATTATAAGCGCTATTATTATAATTTTTGTAAATTTATTTTAATTTAGTTTTTTTATAAATTTTAATTAATATAATAGCGTTATTTATTATTAAAACTACTTATAAAATTTTTATATTAATTATAATATTAAAAAAATTAACTTAAGCAGCTATAAAGTAAAAGCTTTTATTAGTAAATAATAGCTTATATTTTATTTATAAATACGCTTTTTTACTACTTTAAAAAGTTATTTTTTATTTATTTATAATTTTATAAATATATTTATAGCTTTATATTTTTATTTTAAAATAAATAATAAAATTATTTAATTTTTTAAAAATAATTATATTATTTTAATAGTTAATAATAGCTTTATAAAAATATAAAAAATTGTTTTTAATTAATATATTTAATTATAAATAGTTATTAATTATTTTTTTTTTTTTTTATGTTTAATAATTAATAATTTATTATAAGTGTTAACTTTAATAATATAAAACTTAAATTTCGTTTAAATAATAAGTTTTACTTTTTAATTACTTATATATTTAATTATATTATATTTTTTTTTAATAATATATTTAAAAATATTAAAATAAAATTGTTTAATTATAGTACGCTTAATATTTAAGTTATTATAAACTTAAACGTTTTTTTTAATTAAGCTAGCTCGCGCAGTAAACTATAAGTATATATAGCTTAATTATATTATTTTATTAATTTAATTTATATTAAGCGCTTTTATAACTAATATTTTTTTAAGCTTTTATAACTAGTTTTTTAAAAGCTATTTACTTTTTTTTTTTAGTTTATATTTTTAATATTAAAATATAGTTTAAAGTTTTACCTAGTTATATAATAATATTTTTTTTTTGCGTTTTTATAATATAAAAAATATTAAAACAGCTTATTTTAAAAAGCAAATTAAAAAATATAATATTTATATATATGTCTAGCTAAATTAACTAATAAAAATATATTTACTTTAGTTATAGTTTTAAGCTTAAAATAAAGCTTATATTGTTTTAAATATAATTTAAATATTTTAATTAATTTATATTAATTTTAATATTAATAATAAATATACTTAAAATTTAATATATAATACGTAAAATCTTTTACGTAATAATTAAACTTGCTTTTTAAAAACAAAAATCTTTTTTTATTATTAAAATAAAAAGTCGCAGTAAAATATACTTTATAAAAATATTTATTACGTTGTTTATTTTTTTAGCGATTATTATAATAGTAGTAATTATTATCTTTTTATTATTTATGTTTTTTTTTTTAATAAATTTTTTGTTTTTTACTATTATATTATAGACCTGTTATATATCCACACTAAAGTATAAGCAGTACGTAAAGTTCTTAATTTAAAGATAACAATAAAACTAATTAGCAGTTGTTTATAAAAGAGATTTTTTAATACTTTTACTATTATTTAATAAAAAGAGCTATATAAATAATAGTTAATTAATAAATATATTAATATAAAAGTAAGCCTTATTATAAAAATAAGTTAATAGCTAAAAAGCTAAACTAAATAAATAATTAAATATAAAAAATATATTATTATATAAACATAGAAAATAGCAATAACTAAAGCTATTTTCTTAGTACTATTATATTTTAAATTTAATAAATTTTTAAATTTTTAAAAAGATTAATAGATTTATAAATTTATACTTTTTATTATTTTTTAGTTATATATTTAGCAAAATAAAACCTATAAACACTTTGCAAAAAAAAGACTTTTTTTGTTAAGCCTGCTCTGCGACTATAAAATTAATAATTTTATAATATTATTCTTTTTTTTTTAAGGTTTTTATTTTAAAAACTAATCTCTTTTTTATAAACACTATTTTTTTTTCTAATATATTAGGTTAAATATAAAAACGCTCTCGCTTTAATTAAAAAAAAGCTAGGCTAATTTATATAAAATATATTTTTTAAAAAAGCTTTAAAATATCTGTTTGCTTTTTTTGCGTTAGTTTAGGTTTTTAAACCTATTTTTGCGTCGCTAAAATTTTTAGTTGTTACTGCTGCATATAAAACCAGAAATTATACAACAGACTATTTATAGCAGACCTCTTAGATATAATAAAAAAACAAGCCTATTTAAAAAAATAAAAGAAAAAAGCTTAAAATAAATTAAATTTATTGTAAAAAGATTTAAAGTTAATTATATAATTACTTTAAAAATTATTAAAAAAATATAAAAGTTTAAAAACTATTATAAAAAGTTTAAAAAATAAAATAAATAAGCGTTTAAATTATATTTATTGTTTAAAAACCTAAAAAAAGTTTTTTTATAATAAAGCAATAAGTATTTTTTATTATAAAAAAAAATTAAATTAGGTCGAACAAAAAAAAAAAAAACGTAAAATTAATAAAACAATTTAATAAAAAAAAACTTTTAAAAATTATTAGCTTAAAGCTACTTTTAAAATAAACTAAGCTGCTTTAAATATATTTTAAAAAGTTAACTTTATACTTTTAGCTTTAATCGATTAAAATATTAAAAATAAAATTAATTTATAATAAATATAGCAGTTTTTAAATATTTTTTAAGCTTTTAAATATTATTAGCATATAAATACTTTTTTTATTTTATAAAATATTTAAAACTATTGCTATTTTAACAAGAATTTAATATTTTTTTAATTTTATAAATATTTTAGTTATTTTTTACCTTAAGTTATAATTTAAGTTATATATTTTTAAAAGCTAGTTTAAGTAAAAAAATATAAAAAATAAGGTAAATTTTTATATTTTTTAGTAATAATAATTTATAGTTAGTTAAAAAAATAACTTTTTCGATTTTAAAAAAGCTAAACTTTTTAAAATTTAATTTATTACTTAGTTGTTTAGTTTTAATTTATAAAATATTAATAATAATATTTTATTTTTATTATAATAAATAAACTTTATTTTTTTTTTTAAAAGTTAGTTTTTTAATTTATTTTTTATTATAATATTATAATATTTATTGTTATAAAAATTAAAAGCGTGT